>JAVYIG010013545.1:0-46637 GCA_035222895.1 Strongylocentrotus droebachiensis
TCTGGTTGCCGGTGTCGACCCGCTCGATCTTGCTCCTCCATCCGTCCTGCAGTGCCCTGACGTCTTCCTCTGTGAAGTCCTGTTGATTAGAATAGATAGATGATTAGATGTCGGTTAAATGGAGTGCGAAACCACTCAAAAACGCAGAAATATTGATTTAAAACAAATATTGTATGAATAATGGAAATATTGTTATGTGAAATATCTACCAAGTAATTATAACAATGCCTCTACCTAGAGAGAGAGAAATACAGACAGGCTGGAGAAAGAGAAAGAGACAGAGACAGAGAAAGAGAGAGAGGGAGAGAGAGAGAGAGAGAGAGAGATAGAGAGAGAGATAAAGAAAGAAAGACAGACAGACTGAGGAAGATGTCTAGAAAGAAAGAGAGACACAGAGAGATAAAGGAAATGGGGAAAAGGAAGTTCGAGAATGATAAGTGTATTGAACGTTACAAGAAAAAGTAATTTCCGAGGAGCAACCACCACTCACATGTCTATATTTGAATTTAGCACCCTACCATACATTACAAAACATATGTATGGAATACAACAATTTTTTTTTAAAAACCCATATAGTAAATTACACATAACAAGGAGAAGGGTGAGAGCTTTCGAATCACCTTGAGGATATCTAGGCTAGGATCCACCATTCTGTTGAGTTCTTTCTGTAGCATGGCTTTGAACTGCCATGTTCTATCTTCTGGCTTCACACTCACAAACCCTGCTTCTTCCAAGAGCTGAGAAAAGAAAATATCAAAGAATGTTTTTAATTGATATTAATTTGATTCAATTCAATTCAAATTTGTTGAAATGGAATCCACAATTTTTGATTATTTTAAATACACAAGTACATACAAAACCAAATGCTTGTATATACACATATATTCATTGAAATAGGTGATAAAGTAATCATTAGAAATGCATCAATTATACATAAACCCAATATACCATTTCATAATGAAAAAGCAAATACAAATGAATTGGTGAAAATTCCTCAAATATACAAATAATCAATTTAAAATTATGAAAGAAGCAAATCCACAGTTTGAGATTATCTAGTACCTAGAGTAATTACAATAGATTAATTAAAAACAGGTTAAAGTGAATAGTTCAAGATCATAAACTTTGAACAAACAAATATTATGAGAGTAAGTGTACAAGCATCACCGTCTCATTCCCCATATTCTCTATTACATCTTTGTCTCTATTTCCCATTTTGTTTGTCCGTCATGTCTCTTGTATGTCTGCTTATCTTTCCTTATTTACACTTAATTCTATCATTACGTCTGCCTTACTGTTTGTCAGTCTGTTTGTCTCTCTCTCTCTTTTTAATACGCCCCCTATCTTTATTGTTTGAATCTCCCAAAATTTAATTCCCTTTCTTTCTTCATATCTGATAGGTGTGGGCAGTTGGAACTTTATTTAGGAAGGGAAAAAAGCCTGAAAAAACACTGTAATCTCCATACCCCAGTCTTCCAATTGCTCTTTCTGTCTCTCTGTCTGTCTCTGTATTTCCCCCTCCAACACCCCCCTTTCCCTTCTCCTCCCCTCTTTTCTGTCCTTCCCATCCCATCTCTCCCTCCTGTTCCTATCTCTTCCTCTTACTACAAACGTTTTTATTCCCTATCAGTGTTTTATTTTTCAACTCTAGAATACTACCTCTTTTTCTCTCTCCCTCTGTATCCTGTTATGTGTTGCTGTTCTATATATTTTATCGTTTTCCTTTTCAGTTTATTCCTTGTAAAGAATTGTATGGCTTGCACCCACTAGACTGCCTTACAAATATTAATGGTGGACTGATCAGTATTAATAAGTCAGGACTCAGGAAAGCTGAGGTATTTGTTTCTAGTTCATCGTGACTGTGCCCCTGACCAGTGATGGCCTGGTGGTAGAGTCGCTGCCCGGCAAGCTGGAGATGCCAGGTTCATATCCAGCTGGTTTCTAGATTTTTTCTGACTTGTTTTCAATTACAAGATCAAGCACGCAATCTTTATCTGCTCGGTTCAAGCCAACAATTTCTTTACTACAATCTCCTAGGAAGTCTAACATTAAAGGGACTTGGTAAATTTGTTCAGATGAGAGAGAGTGGTGCTAAGGTAGTGACTTTAATACTAGATGTACAATTAAAGATAGTCTGAAAATTTGAGTGAAAATGGACCATTATTAATGATACAAATTGGGGAAAACTGATGTGATCGGTTCCTTAATTCTCCCAACTATATTATTACAATTAAATTACATTTTAGGTGAATGTAAATCGTCACAAAGCAATAAATTGGCTCTACATACCATTCCAGACATTAAGTGTTGAAAGATTTTTAATAGGCTGTTTTATTTTTTATTTTTTTCATGGAAGAACGGTTGGGAAAATTCAAAAATGGTTGGGAGATTTTACTGTAAATCACTGTTTAAAGAGGGTGTTGCACAGTGATGCCTTCAAAGAAAATCATAGATATCTTTGTGGTTTGAGAGTTTTTTCAGGATTTTTTGCATGTCAGAGGGTTAGTACAGAAGAAGGAATATAATAAGTAACATTTTATACAAAAATTAAGCAATATTTGCATCAACCTTCAACAATGTTACAGAGTCATTTTAAAAACAGTTCATACCTGTCCATATTTAGCTGGGGTGTAGAGGGTGTACCCTCTCTGGGCCACATAGGCCTTGAAGACATCGCTGTGAGGGAGTGCACCGCAGCAGTAGTCAGATATCAGCAGCTTACCACCAGGCCTCAGCCATGTCTACAACAAGAAAATGAAAGGAAAAGAAAAGCCAATAAGAATATGTTTTCCATTACAAGATCGAGCGCTCCAGCTTTATATACTGGGTGCAAGCCAATTATTGTTTTCTTTTTTTACGATTGAAACTTTCCCCAGAAAGCCTAACATTCAAAGAATATGTTTGTTTCACACCCCAAGTTTCATCTGGTATCCATACGAGTGGGTTAATACTAAACTTGCTGTTGCATAGGGTGTCCAGAACTTTATTTCCTTCACCCTCAAAAAAAAAGGGGAGGATCATAAGACTTGGGTCAATACATTTCTCAATTGGGAAGTTAGTGTAATGACTGACTTATTAGCAGATAGATTGAAAATGAAAAGGAGATATTTTTCATTTAAAGAGTAGCAATACAAGTAAAAATTCATATTTGAAATAAATTAGGGGTCCTATGAGATGTCTAGGCCATTTTCATAATGTAATCAAATTTATGGCATGTACTCCCTAACAACACATAAATTATGCAATTTGCATTCTGACTATTGAAATACAACTATTTGTAACAGGCGAATTAAATAATTTGTAATGAGGCACTTAAAGATTTGTGCATTACCGGTGTGTTGGCTCAGTCAGAAGGGGGTCCGCCTCACAACCGGGAGGTCGTGGGTTTGAACCCCGGCCGCGTCATACCGAAAGACGTTAAAAGACGGGAGTTGTTGCTACCTTGTTTGGCGTTAAAAAATAAGGGATAGAGCAACATCGATCTGGAGCTGCTCAGTGGCTGCCGGGCTCACGATCAATTGGGCAAACAGAATTTCCATTTTCGGTTTAATAAAATTTGGAGTGGACTATAAAAGATTATTACTATTATTATTATTAAATATCATTATGAACTTAAGCTTGATGAGCTCCCTGTTATGGCAAAATGAATTGTGGATGAAGAATCCTATGAACTATATACTTTTGTAATATCAAGCATGAACCATTTAAGACACAACACAAACTATTGATTCTGGGGGGTGTTTCACAAAGATCTTAAGTTGAACTTATCTCTAAGTTGGAAAGCCGTTAGCATCTATGAAAATATTTTGTAAAAGTTATTTTAAAAGGCATAAAATGTTGATTCAAATCATTCATATTTTCTATAAATGAAGGAAATTTTATGTTCTTGATGTGGAATTTATACAAAGTCTAAAATACTGTATTTTTCGCTTTTGAATATATTTGATTTTAAGGCTACAAATGGCTCTCCATAAGTTTAAGTCAACTTAGAGTTGAGTTCGTATTAGGATCTTTGTGAAACACCCCCCACAATCTGATAATTGCTCCCCGCAATCTTACCAGGAACTTTCTGAAGATGGCTGGTTTATCACGGATGTGTAACAGCGTATCTCTGCTGTAGATGACATCAAACGACTCAGGACTGTACTCTCTCTTTGTGATGTCACCGATCTCAAAGATGACCTGTGGGGACAGTACAGTAATACAGTGAAACATGTACATAAAGATCGCTCAAGGGAAACATGAAAAGTGGTCTTTATAGGCAGGTTGGATCTTTATGTAGAGGTTCTTCTAATATAGGTTTCGATGAGAAACCATATTCAAGGAAAATGAAAAATTTGGTCTTTATAGACAGGCGGTTGCTACAGTAAGTTTGACTGTAATTAGATCTTCCATAGTACATTTCATGACCGAAGGAAATATCAAACCGCTTTAGAGAGAGGGTATGAAGGAAAAAGATGTAATATGTTACATCACCGCAGTTCTAAAGCTCTTGAATAGTTTTGGTACCCCCACCCCCATACCATTATCAGACTTCTTACAAATAGCAAGATACTAGCAATACAAAGCTACTGTGAAGCATTTTTTTTCTTTCTCTGCTTGAACAGAATATAAAACAAATGAGAATTAATAATAATAATGTCTGACCCTGCATATGGATCTCAATGAGACCGATGTGCTCCAAGATAAACTTCCAACACTTGCCAAGGTAAATTTCCAAGACTAGTTAAATTTCTAGCATAAACAGTCAACTTAAAGGTAAAGACCAGTAATGGTCATGCGATTGCATTGTGAAAGAAACGTTGTGGAATCGATCAGAAAAGGTCGATCATCTAGCATCTAGCATCTGCAAGGTTCTGGAATCATCAAAATGATAAGAAATTTGGCCCATTCTTCGTAAAGTTACAAGCACTATACACAGAAAGATGTATATGGGACTACCCTATCTCTCTCACCAGACCATGAGAGAAATAAATTTACCAAATATATGAATTAGTAGGCGGTTTCCCGGCAAATTTTTTATCATCATGTATTAGTCAAAACATATTCTTTCACATGATTGGTAATGAGAGCTTCCATTTCATTTTTTGAAATTGGGGCGTTGCCAATACTGGTCTTTACCTTTAATACTACACAATTTCCCTAAAATTAACCTAGCCTTGTACACAGGTTGACTTTAGAAATGACTTTAGAAATGTAAAAAAAAATAAAGATATATATACAGTCAAACCTGTCTATAGCGACCGCCCAAGGGAAACACAAAAAGTGGTCTTTGTAGACAGGTTCCTTTAGTACATGTTTCAATGAGAAACCATTTCAAGGGAAACAAAATATGTGGTCTTTGTAGACAGGCGGTCACTAAAGCAGGTTTGACTGTTTTACCTTGGGTTGGTTTTGTCCCTGTGCTCTGTCCATTGCTACCTCTATCATGTTGCTTGATAGGTCGATGCCATCAACAATGACATTGTATTTCTGCAGAAAGAGAAAGGGAGTAAAACATCCACAATTCATCATGGGTCTATAAAGAGAGGGAAGGGGAGGGGGGAACTACTGTGGGTATTGTCCCCCTATTATGGAATCAAGTCCAACCCAAGGTCAAGAAAAGGATCTTCACAATCACTGTTCAATGCTTTCCTATACATGCAAATACAGAACAACTAAATTATTCATACCCCTTGTGAATTCGATGTTTTACTGTTTCGTAACTTGAAAAAGAAAGGAGGACTGGTTGAATTAGGGCCATTGTTCAATTCTTTTAGATGCAAGCTTTTAAATCTCAGGAAACAAAATCGGGACAAATCAATTTTTCACATACCCCCTAAAAAATCACAAAACTTGATAAGCGTATGAATAATTCAGTTGTTAACTGTTTGTAATTTTAATTTGTTGGCTTTTTCCAAAAATATATATTTCAATGCATTTAAAAGATATTGATGCGTGCAGCTCCCCTCATGTCAGCCCCACTTGCTGATCATTTAGTTCACAAAGACACTGCCACAGCTTGCCGCGACATACCATATATGAATGAATCTTCGAAATAAATTTATGATCTACGGGTGTTCATCATAAAATACATGTTCCTCGATCGTACTCAATTAAACATAAATATAAATGTTCCACAATTAGGAACAAAAGTGAGAAGTGTAATCTAAATTTTCTTACGTCTGCCATGTAGAAATCCCCTCCTCCAATTCCACACCCAACATCGAGGACCGTCTGATCTTCCTGGAGGCCAAGCAGCTCAACAAATTCCTGTGAGAGGTTGAAGAAAGAACAAAGGAATTGAAGAGTATGACAGCATTGTAACAAAGAGAGATAGATTAAAAAAGAGATGGATGGATAAGGTGTCAAAGAGATGAATATCAGAGGAAAAGGGAGGAGAAGCGGTTGAAGCGGGAACAACGACAAGAAGACGGTGTAAGAAAAAGCTGAAAGAAAGAAGAAAGATAAAGAGAGAGAGAGAAAGAGAGAGAGGGAAAAGAGAGAGAGAGAGAGAGAGAGAGAGAGAGGGAGAGAAAAAGAGAGAAAGAGAGAGGGTAGATCAGAATAGTTCTCATGGAACATACTCAAGAACTAAAATCCACATTTTTTACAAGTGTATTTCAAAATCAAATTAATGTGAAAATGAATTTAATTATGACGCAATGTAAATAAAATATTATTAAAGCTGCACTATAGCGAAGTAAAAGTATCAGGATAAGCATTTAGGGGTACATAGTGCAAGTTGACTTGTAGCACCTGGGCAAACATCCTAACCCAGCAATGAATGAGACAGAGTCACCGTCTTGTACCTACCTGTGTAGTCTCTGGTCCACCGGTGCTGACGTAGCCTTCCCCAAACACCTTCTCGTACCTCAGGATACTGTTGAGGGAGTATTGTCTGCTGTCTAGGAACTGCTGGAATGACTTGAAGCCATGGTTGGCCTCCACATCCTGCCTTGTCTTCTGCCACAGCCAGCAGTACTGGTTAGGGTTGTTCTTCAGCTGTTAGACATCAAGATTCAGGACAGGATATACTTTAAGGGCTAAATTGATCACTTTTTTCTTCAAATTGGCAATAATAATATTTATCTTTTATTGCTATATTGTTCTAATAACATGTAATGTCTACAAAAAACAATCTCGTATGTGAAGGAAATTTGTCAAAAAGTGAACAAAATAAATGATTTTAAACCTTTCATCTTGTTGCTAATTTAATGATTTTAAAGCATATTTTCCTTTTTTAAATTACTGGCATTAATGGTACTATGTCCCATTTGCAGGCCAAAAAAATGAAAAAGTTAAATTCCAACTGCATTTGAAAGATAATACTTATTTAGAACTTCCCTAAAAAAGGTGGGGCTTGAAAATGTCTTCAAGTGGGAAAATAATGACTATTAGTTGTCAAATCGACTTTAGGGCTATAGAGCCCAAAAGTAATAGTCTTGATTTTCAGACAATTGTACCGAATGGTCATACGTTTTATGCTGCGCAAAGATTCAATCAGTTTAATCTTGGCCATCACAAGAAGTGGGTTATTGATGTAGACAAATGCTCATGTACCCTTTACAACTCTTTTCATGTATGTTATTACCAAAGAAGAAGAAAAAAGCCAGTCAGTTACTCAATAGTGTCTGACAGTGAAGTCTAGCAAGTAAACGGGTTTCCTTGCATAATTTGAATATAAGGACACTGCTAACGTTTAAATTTCACAGATAGGACATACATGACATATTCATAATTCCTGCAAAGTTCTACAGAATTTGAGGTTGGTTGCAAAAGGGACATAGTACCTTTAAATGCAATATGGTCATGCAAGAAATATGGATGCAGTGGTGCAGAAATTCTTGCTCTTTCTACTCATATTGCAGCTTGTATATCATTTTGGGCTCTGAATCAAAGGTTATTGAGCCGAATCACAAAATGTGGAATAACTGTACGATTATATACTTTTTAATAATCATCATTCCATTTCCATGGACCATGAACTCATGACTGAGTATCACAAATATCATGCTATGAGAATTATTTCGGAAGGAATAAATAATGATATCCTATTGAAGTGCCCCAGTACGATCAACATGACCCAGTGACGGCTCGTGCTATAGTGTATAGACGCAGTGTGTGACATGCGATGGCCCTACTTTACTTAGTGATATCGACATGTGACAATACTTGCTGTAGACATTTTTTGTGTTGTTAAATTAGTGATCAATGAGCAATTGGCAAAATTCATGAAAATTAAAACCCCTGTGTATTACTAACTGCTTCTACAGTATCTATAGAGTACCGAAGCTGTGACGTCATAAAAATCTTTTTTTAGAATTTCTCAAAGCTCATTTTCCGAAATGAAAACAAATTGAGAAATTCTAAAAAATAGATTTTTGATGACGTCACACTTCACCACTCTATGACGTACCTTGATATAAGACTGGATACTTCTGCACATGATCAGTTCAAAACCGTCTGAAAGAGCGCCCCCATTCTGGTTCACGCTGTTGCCGGTGCCCTGGAATATTGCGTTGTAGTCCCGGGGATTGCGGTACCGGGTTGGGTTGAAGTTACGAGTCTTGTCACCTAACGAAACAACAAGGATTGAGAGCAGTTTGGTTAAGTTTCACTTGGGCAATCCATCCGAAAAGGAGCCAATCACTAAAATATGTTTTGCGATTTGTACTGGTATCCTATGCTTAGGATATCAAATTAAAATATTACTTCTGTATGGATAGATTTAAAAAATCATATCCTATATAAGAGGTAGGAGCAATTTGAGAGAAGAAATGTCGAAGTACTAGCTTAAAGTTTGGCATGCATGAAAATAAACTAGAATTAATTATCCTTACCCTCTTTATCCACCAAAAAATTCAAATGTCTTATAGAATATCTTGGGGATGTGTCTTTTATTTCATCTCAAAACATATATGCAAAAAAACAGAATGCTTCTCACGGCACACTGAATGCAACAGGGTACATTCTATCCAATATTTTGTCAATTTGATCTAACCCGCTTTATACTTTTTCAGTCTCATATTCATGCATACCTGCAAACCTTTCACAGGAAGAATTAGGAATCTCTCAAGACAAAAATAAGGAATACAGTCTATTTTGTATACTTTCACACAGAAGATTTCAGAAAAAGACAGGAATCTGGGGGTCAAAACAATAGCTTGAAGACCAAATCAAAAACAGGAACCATTCCTCCAAAATAGGACTGGTTAGCAACTATTTCCATGTAGAGTACTCCATACAAAGAGATCACTGTACCTGATTGATGAAAGCAGGACTCTCTGAAGAATAAGAACCCTCCATCTTTGAGCCAGCTCAGGAGACGACCAGCGAGTGTAAGCAGTTCCTCACTAGACAGGTACATGAAGAGCCAGTTGGAAAAGATGATGTCATAACTGAAAGAAAAAAATAAGCAATGTACTCGATCATACTCTTCTTCCAAAAATTACATATCGAGTTAGAATATACCGTCAAATCTTTATAAAAAGACTGATCAAGAAAAGAAACTGTAAAATTTTGACATGAAATAGAAGCAATTCTGTTTTTTCTTCAAACTACAGCCCTAAACACTTTTTCATTTTAAGTTTTACCTTAAGATTTTTATTTTTTTTGGAGGCCGTCATCCTAGTCAAGCATCCCTTATGATTGCGGTCTCCTGCACTTTTTCAACAGATAGTTTGGATTAAATACTTTAAATTTATAATAATATGTTATATCAAGTTTCATTATTATATGTACGGTACATATGTAAAAAAAAAAACATTTTGACATGAAGTTATTATTGTTTGTATATTTTGTATTATACCTTGCGTTTATATGTTCTTTGTTATTTTGTTATTATATTTGGAAAAATGCAGAAATAAAATAAAATAAAATAAAATCTATGGAGAATTCTGTTGATGTGCTCAATATTTTAAAAATTTACTACATAAAAATGCCTGAATGGGACTAAGATGGGTAAAGACACGGCATGGTAGTCTACCTGTTAAGAGGAAGATCTAAGGCCATCACATCGGCCTGTTTGAAGTCGATGTTCCTCATGTGACCGTTGATCTCCCTGTTCTTCTCTACGAACGACGGCATGAAATCGACCGCTGTCACATGACCACTGGCTTTGGCGAGAATTCCTGTGAAACGGCTGAATAGATATAGCAAAAGAATAAGTTCAGTGTGAATAGAGCATTACGGTATCCTATTGAATTCCATGTGAGATGGCAAGAAAGATGAAAATCTTCAATTTGCCAAAGATTCACTCCGCAGTTTTATAGTTTAAGATTCTTACAGGTCGGGGAAAATATTCATGGGTGAGAACTTGCAGCATTCGGGCAATGGAAGAACTTAATTTAACTTAACTTAATTTAATTAAGGAACTTTACATAACTATCTTGATCTATTAAAGGAGACACGAACGAATGAACCACCTTGGCACATAACAATGTGACATCTCTGCATGTACATGTATTCATTAATCTGGATGCACAAGGCACCCTTACATGGATCTTCTTGCACAAAGCTGACTTCTTTGGTTTCAAATTTATGTTTGACTATAAAGCCTGTATTGTGGACTATTATAATACCTAAATTAGAATTATACAAAACAAATAAGTTTCAATATATATGTGCAATAGAACATGAGCAAAAGATAACACAATTGTTTAGTCCACAAGGCATATTCTATCTTCCATCCCAATTTTGCTACTGCACAAATATTCTTTGCAAGGCACTTTGGCTCTCTTGACCCGGGTGAGGTAAATGATTACGAGAAAGCAGGATGAAATTCTTTGCAGGATTAGTCTTGAAGCAGGTGCATTGCTATTTTTGGAAGTTTGAACAGCACTCTAAAACAGTATTGCTCAGCACAACATAATAAAACTACATTGTAAATGTTACTTTTAAGAAATATTTGTACCCTTTCATGCCGTTGATTTTCCCTAACCGTGCACTTACCCAATCCCTGAGCCAAGCTCCAGGATCCTCTTCTCCTTAACTTCTGGGAGGAAAGCCATCACCTCTGGTAGTTCATGCTTGGTCAAGATTGAGGCATTGGAGTCCAGCATCATCTCCTCCAGGCTACCGTCTGCAGAATGCCCCTTCCAGAACTCCTTCATGTCGCTCCTCGTATTTGCATCTGAGTGAGAGTGAGAGTGAGAGAGGGAGAGATGAGAGGAGAGGAGAGGAGGGGAGAGGTGAGAGGAGGGGAGAGGTGAGAGGAGGGGAGAGGGGAGGGAGGGGAGGGGAGAGGGAGAGAAAAGCGAGGGATCGAGGGAGGAAGGAAGGGAGGGGGAAGATGGGAAGAGCAAAAGAGAGGAGGGAGGGAGGGGGAGGGAGGGGAGGGAGAGTTACAAAAGAGTTACATGTAAATTCAACAGATTATTAGCAAACATTCAAATTTCTGCTGTATAAAAATCAGCGTGCATTATGCAATTAAATAAGAGAAGAAACACATTTCAATTTCACTTCATTTAAAGAAAAAAAAGGGAAAATATGCACAGAATAGTAAAAGTCACAACGCAGAATAATTACCCATATTTTTAATCAAAGGTTAGTTCCTCAAAATCAATAACTAAGCTCGAGATTCCCCCAAAATTCTCAACAGATTAATGTCCTGTAGAATGTAGCAAGCAAAGAAATGTGCAATACACATACACTTGTACATGTGGCAATACTACGGAAATGAATTTTATATGTAGTAAGCAATGTTTGCTTTACTACATAGATACTTCTGATAGGTTCAACTTGTAATAGAACAACAGGGTCCAAGGTAAAAGCACTTCATAAAAATGATAAAAACCTAGCATGCAATTTATATTTGGAAAATTATTACAGTATATAAAAGTGGAGAAATATTATTACCCAAGTGGAGGTTAGCTCAGAGCTCATGTGACTGCTCATTTCTGTGCACCTTGAATTTCATCAAGCTTAATCTCTCCTCACAAGTTGCCTATTGATTTACTTAGAATCCACTGTCAGTATTACACTAATAAACTTGCAATATCTCTTTATGAAAGAAACATATTATGAAGCACAATTTATAGCACTTATATTTCTAAGATATCAGTATCAAATCCAAAAAGTACAGAAGGGGAAAAAAAAAAAAAGTATATTCAAGAAGAAATAAACAATGAAGACAAAAATTGTGATTTGATCTCTGTTATGCCAGAAACATCAATGTCACATTGCAAGCAATTTGGCAAGTGATCTAGAACAACCAGAAGTGTTCCAATCACACCTTGAAATAGTAAATTTCAAGTGATTTCAAACAGGATAATTAGTGAACCATCAGATTGAATTAAGAGCCTCTGTATTTTATTTCTTTAATCATAATTTTAACATCGAGGTGCATCAGTGCATATTTCCAATATCAACAGAACAAATATTTGACTAAAGTTAATCATACTAAATGCAGCTGTCATGCGACCTGGATTTGCATGGTTTGCAAAAATTGGCTTCACATATTACTGGTTTCATAATTTTGATGAAAATGACTTTCATAAATCATTATAAAGCTCTTAGGAGGGGACCCAGTAAACATACATCATCAATTTCATCATCTATTTTGGCAAGAAGTTAGAATAGCTAATATTTACCTAAACTAATCAAACAAATTCTGATTAGTCTGATCTATCACAAAGACAAGGATGGAAGCAATGTCATTATAAGCATTGTAGGTCATTCCACTGTACATCTATCTTGTTTCTTGAAGGTGATTTTCACATATGATTTATAACAGACAGCCTGATAATGGCTGTTAATAACTGAGTGTATGTGTGTACTGTATGATTAGAAATCAGTACTCAGAAGTCTCAGAACAGCCTACCTCTCTGTAAGGAGACTGCCACTTCTGTCATCTATTATGTCATTCTTGTTCATTTCCTTCTAAATAATGAGATATTCTATTGTTTTATACTTTATAGCCCGGACATATTAGGACATACCGAGGTGTGCTGCTCTAATGGGTCACTCTTTCACAAAAAATCCCTAAACATATGGTTTCAACTTTTAACAAAAATATATTAAAAATGGGTCTGTTTTTTCAAAATTTCAAAATTGTTGGGGTGCTTGCCATGCAAACACTTGCAAAAAACACCAGAAAATGGTGAAAAAATAGGTAGTTTTTTTTTAAAGAAAAATCCCCCAAAATGCCCCCTGATAATGACTAGGGGTTGCGAGGCTTGAGCAGCACACCCCCTTCCAAACCAGATGCACAAGCAATGTGTAGATCTATTTGTATTACATTTCAAGTTGTTGTTCATGTTTTTTTGCACTGGTCAAATTCTAATCTTACAATTTGAGAAAAGGTGAAAGTGGTGTAACTTATCAATTTATCATTTAATTCTACCATGTTACATGTATCATCATGGTATCATGGTGTGTATGTGAAATAACAAATAATCTGCATGTACTGTTAAGAAACACTAACAAAGCCCATGAATGTTTTGCTTACGATATTATTTTTTGATACTATCTAAAAATATAAAACGAAATAAATATATTTTTAAAAAATACAAAAATGAGAGATATACACGTGCCGTAAAGTATTTTGGCGACAATAGTCAAATTTCTGACTAATCGCCAATTAGCCAAAACACAACAACAACATCATCATTAATTGACATCATTAATTTGTCTGTCGACCCCATCCCAGGCATCCCTCGACCCCGAGTTCATTAACTTCAGAAGTTATATATGACTTAGGGCGCGTTCATGCTTGATTTTGAAGGTAGAATGAGCGATCTGAAACGCTCATCGTAAACGCTCATCGTGATCGCAGTTCCACGGTGTAGCTGTTCATGCTTACTTCTCTGGCTCATCCAGGCAATTCTCCTTGTGTGGGCCTTGTGTGACCTTCACTGTGCATGCTACGTAGACCCACTAGAGGTCAGTGCGTTGACCCCATTTAAACGCGTTTACAATTGTAAACGCATCTTTTTGTGAGTTTACGATCGGCGTTCGTGATCGCCGTTTTTCGGTGATTCTACAAAAGTGAGCATGAACGCAAGCGTGTTTTAAACTAAACACGTAACAGATGCCTGATTCTGGCCGTCAAAATCAAGCATGAACGCGGCCTTAGAGTTAGACCGAAAGCTTCAGTCTCTGATATCGACGGTTGTTCCACCGAGGTTGCATCTGGCTCCTCTCACCGCCTCTATACATAATGTCAACAAATGTCAGTTTTATTAAAGAAATGACCCATATCAGACGGTTATTTCTGTCTATATATGACTAGGTCTATACTCACTACTAGAATCCATAATTCAACTGCTGCTTCAGCTCAGCTATCTAACTCAGCTCAGCTCAGCTCAGCTCAGGTTGGTTATAATAGCAGACGAAATGCACGTCGGTTGAATCGACTGGTATCAAATCGTGTGTATTGCGACTCTCGTACGGCTGAATGTTCTGCTTCGGCGGTTGATGTCCCGTCCACGTCGATACATATCATCTCCACTTCTAAATGTGAGCCAAATTACTGTGAAAATTCACAGTTCTTTGCGAGTGACCTAGCTCTTTATCGCTGATCAGAACCCTCAAACTCCAGATAAAGAATTGAGTGCAACAACACAAATATAAGTACACCGTGTACACGCTTTATCTTAGTTTGAACATGTACACGTAGATCTACACGAACTTTCCCGATCAGCTGTTGGAAACGTGTTTACGGATATATGGCCTCATCGGGTCAAGTTTATAATTCACAGACTTTATTTGTCTAAAACTATAAACTATGAATCTTATTTGCCTTCGAATATGTTTCTTGATTAAAAAAAACATAATCATCATCTATAAGAACAAATATTGTTTCATTTTGGTATATACGGCTATTTTTAATTGCATGAAAACTGTATATCAAATGTATGTCTCCACCACTCACTTAAACAGGGTCTGAAATAGTTAGACTAGAATGATGGCGCGAGGCAGAAGAACGGAAAATGAGGAATAAAACAAAGAAAAACACGTCATCGGTGTTCCCTGGATTAAGTTTGCAAATCATAGACGGACTGGTCGATTTGAAAGACTAAAACGAAGGACATTGAGATTGATATGGTGATACCTGAGAGTAAATCTTTCAAATGAAAGCAACAAATTAAATCAGTCCCAAATTCATGTTTCTCCTCAAGAAATAACTTGCAAGCTATCTTTTTCCAGAGACATGTTATATTCCAACTGTCAGTATATAAAACTACAGGTTACATTCGACCTACATCATTTTGAGATCACATACTGACATTCGGGCAGGCATATTCATCACACATTGTAGAAGGGATTAAACATTAACGTTTTTCTAGCCTTCTAGGTTGGGCAAAAAAAGAGCTGATTGGTAATTTTATTCTTGTAAAGTTTGATCATGGATATTTATGGACATTATACATGTTCCGTTCTGAATAATTATGGTAACTTGAAAATCAAAAAAAGTCATAAATGTAAACAAACGAAACCATTATGACGTCACACAACGCATGAAGATATTGTTTTGTGACGTCAGTTGTGTTGCGCCGAAAACTAGGGTTGCCTTTGACCTCGTCGCTGATTGGCTCAAAGTTTCCATTGTTACGTCGCATGTTCTGTTGATACGGGATCCCGACCAACAACGAAAAAATGTACTTATGATAAGATTAAATTGACAATGTTTAAACAGGGAGTTGGAATTAACTCCCTGGTTTAACAGAGCTTTTCCGCATTCTCCAGTTTTCACAACTTCTTTGATATAAAGCATGTTAGGAGCAAATGATATGGATTTGGAAAGGGTAAGTCTAGAATCATGTAAAATGCATGATATTGTAGTAATGTATGATTTTATGAAATGAAATTTATGGCCTGTGCCCAGTGTTTGGACGCGGGGTGTAATCTCACTAGGTCGACTAAAACATTAAAGGCACACTGCCATACTTGTAGCTAAGTTGCTCCCTCTATATAGAAAACTTCCCCAATCGGTGCCTGTTGGTCCCCCATGATCCTCTTTTTCTTATGTTAAATGAGAGCTGAGTTAATGAGATAGCCACCTGTCACAGTGACCTCGATGGCTCTCTGTGTGGTCTAATCCCTTCTGGCCCAGTAGTGGCGACGGTCTTTAAATCAGTGTTGCATATTCTTTTCTTGCCGCGCCCTCTTTCTCCCTCTCTCTATCTATCTCTCTCTCTCCCTTCTTCTTCCCCCATCTCCTCTATTTCTCTATTTGTATTGCTATTTTATGTAGATTATGATTATTACGAAGTTTGTATGTTACAGTATTACATATGTCTGCTTTATTATGGCGAACCCACCACAAGCCCTGTCCTTTTAAGGAATTTCGCCTCCTTCCTGGTGCTGATATAAGAACTTGACATAACATGCTCCACACCATGACTGAGTATAAGCTCATGATCATCCTTCAATGTGTAAAATATGTCAGGACGCTAATTAGCCAAGGTATAAAACCTATCATAACCGTAACATCAAAGTTACTTGCTTCGCTTTCTCCCCAAGTACCGAATTAGCGAAAACTTACTGCATTTACAGCACATTTACATTGTCGAACTGTCACAATGAAAATTGGAATGGATCTAAATTAATCACTAACATATTGGACGAGCACAACGAACATCAAATATGTGGAATAAAATAATTGTGTGCATTAAATTGTACTGGGTACAACGTTACAGCTCAGCCGCACTCTTAACCGCAGATTGCGCGTGTGTACTTCAACTCTTTGGATACATCTATTTTTCTTTCTTTTTTAATGATTTTACAGTGAATATTGAAGAGTCATAAAATGTCAACAAACAAATCTATTATGTCATCATAGTCGATCCACATCCGTTGCGCGCGCGCGTGATGGCAAGGATATCGTATTATGACGTCAGCTACACTGAAATCATGGATAGCTGAAACTAGGGCTGCCTTTCACCCCGCCGCTGATTGGTGTAAAGTTCCTATTATGACGTCACATGTTTGTCGGGAAATACCACTGTCTAATCGCAAACGGAGTATAAAGGTAGATTGCAGACATGGGGAATTTCTACCAAGACTTCCACGTGTTGTTATTGTTTTCAGTTTCGCAACTTCATTGAGTGAGCAAATGATATGAATTTTGAAAGGGTAAGTCCCGCTCAATTTGAAAATGAGAATAACAATGTAATATAATGTCATGTCAAGTCAGTGACACGGATCCAGGATTACCGACGGAGGAGGGAGGGGGTGGGACGGGGGGCAACAGAAGCGGTCTCCAAGAAATGTTGGCAAGCAAATACAAATATGTAAACACAAAAAGGATCAATTTCTAAGGGAGTGGAGGTATAAGTCAGAAAAAACATACAAAATAAACAAATAAACAAACAAACAAAGTTTTTAATCTGGCATAGGATTACACCCCCCCCCCCCCCCCCCCCCGAACCCGCAAAAAACTCTGGCGTAGCGCGTTCGGTCCATGGTCCAGTCATGCCGGGATGAGGGAATAAATCTTATTCTTATCAGTTGAACAAAAAGAGGGTCTTGGGTCTGTCCGCTCCTACAGAATGTGATTATTTTGTATACATTAAGGAAATGACTTTCTGCAAAATCATTAGGCCTACAGTCGTTATTACTTTGACTATCCGTAATTCAGTTCGAACAACAAATGCAGGATTACACGATCTTCATCTTGATCTTTATTTTTCATAGGATAAGAATAAACAAGACGAGCGGCGTTTATAGACACATCAATGTTTGGTTCCTTCTTTGAACCTTTCTCCAGTAGACAGACAATATGAAAATAGTTTTCCAATCATAATCCTTTTTCTAATGTACAATAAATGAAATAAACATATTTTGAAAATCTTTTGAAATTAAAAGATTAAGATACATTAAAATTTGTATTGTCCTTTCCTCCAAATTCAGATCGAACGGGACACTACTTCTAATCTAATCTGCATATTTTGAAAATCTTTTGAAATTAAAAGATTAAGATACATTAAAATTGGTATTGTCCTTTCCTCCAAATTTAGATCGAACGGGACACTACTTCTAATCTAATGTGCAACCATCAGCAACTTGATATACTTGGACCAGTGCAAGAGCGCCACACTGAAACAGCAAGGGCTACCAACGATGCCACAGCGCTTGCTGCCCGATGTAAAGAGGTCACTGACCTTTTACCCCAGAGGAGACAGGTCACTGACCTGTCACCTCAGAGGAGACGACGAGCTACGAGACAAGCCAAAAGACGCGACCGACTAGCCCTTGGACCAGCATCTGTGCATGCTACAGAGATCTCACTTGCCCTTCGACTTGCCCAAGCTAAAGGTGTTGTTACCGGATATGATTATCTTTCAGGAAGTAATCCTGGGCGTGTGTTTGGTTCAGCTGTTGGAAATACGGTAGGTATCAGCGGGTATCATATAGGGTGTGTGGACTGGGCATTTGGAAGGGGTGGGTTAACATCCCCTCAGTTTTATCATTTTATTAATACCAGTTCAGAAGACTAATTCCTTGCCGGCTCATCCCCAATAATTCTTGGTCTATGATAGACAAGTTCTCAAATGTATTCAAATATGCAATTTTCGTAATGTAACCAAATTCGATTGAGGAAGAATCAGTCATTTGTAAATTAATTTCATAACAGACTAACTTATAACGAACGTCTTAATCTTCCAATATGCAATTTTCGTAATGTAAACAAATTCATACTTCAGTGCCTCGATAAGAATGATTTCATTCGCCCCTTACGTATAATTGTATTTCAATAGTCAGAATGGAATTGCAATATTACATGTTGTAAAGGGCAAGCCATAATTTGTGTCCTACTTATCAAAAATAAATGTATGCAATTTGAATAGTCTGACAATTGAGATACATTTATTCGTACCACGTGAATGAAATAATTCGTATCGAGGTGCTTCACAAGGGCATCGTAATGTATACATTACGATAATGGCTCAATGACAGATGGGCTTTTTTCTAGGAGCCTAGTGATAAACTATTGCTTTCTCCTCAGAATGCAGTTTATGTACACACTCACTGAGCTGTTGCTATGTTGGCAGAGACCCTTGAAAGCCCTTGAACGCATTTTGATTGTCATTACAGTAACAATTGTTATAACCATAAGACCCTGGGGAATAGTTGTATTTCAATACGGTAGGAATGCCGTTTGCATACAGCTATCTCGGGCAGCCCCATAATGACTTTCGAATTGTCAAGAGTGACCATTATTGTCGAGGCATGCATAGAAACTGAATACAATTTTGAAACGGTCTATTACACCACCGTTCCAACGTCATCAAAAATGTGTCCAATCATCACAACATCGTAAAAAATGTGGAAAACATTTCTTTGGTTGCGAAGTGACAATGGCTTTCCGCTCTGATCTACCAATCAATCCAACACCATATCATTGTAATCCGTTTGACTTTTATCGCATTACTTGAATTTGCTGCCAAAGTCGACATCACGGGGCTTCCGATTTGCCAACCACTGCCTTTCATTTTTGCCCGGAGAGCTGTTGCCACATGTTTTGGAAAGTGAATACTTGATTGTTATTCTTTCCATTTGGGTACACCGATGAAGCAATAATATATAAATAACACCCAACATCCCCGCTTAAGATTTCTTTTGACAGTGTCTGAACTTAATAAATAAGGATTGGTTTCGTGGTTATTCCTCAAACACTTTAGAATTCAGTAGACATGGATATAATGGAGGCCTCCTCGTTGTCTAGCAGCTCATCAAGCCTCATGAGCGAAATCGCGGAGATATTCCCAGAACTGAGAACAACTTGTGATACCATTGAATTAGTGTCTGGTGCATGCGGGATCGGCAATAGCAGTGGCATTATTCAGGTATGTGAATTATTGAGTTTGTATGAAATAATTATCGCACAATTTAATGAATATTGACGTTAAAGTATACTAAAAAAGGGGGAAGGGCGAAGTTAAAAAATGTTATTGGATGACACATGCTCCGGTGAAATTTGCTCGGCGCAATTTCTTGCAACATGTACACGAGTCCAATTCTCAACTATACGTTTATTTCTAGTACTAATATTAATGTGAACATCGGTCGTGCTAGTTCTACTCTAACCTAAAAATCAACTGCAAATCTAACCATATAACCATAACCATAACTTATATAACTTTGACGAAATTGCCAATACACTGCAAAAACAAAAACAAAATCGCTGGAGGAAACCATCATCTTGTTTGTTTGTTGTTTGTTGTCTGTCTTTTACATAGGTTCCAATTCATGGATGTTAGTTGCTAAAGGTGTTTATTTTCTTAAATATATTCAATGTTAATTTAAAGTGATATCTTAAAATACACTGAACTATAATGATGTTGAATTTTTTTCATATGATTATGAGTTATATGTAATGTACCTTCAATTATAATCTTTGTTGAATGTTTATCAAATATTTATTTGTAACACCTATGAATGATGGAAATAAAAAAAAATATATAAAATTAAAAAATTAAATAAATCATTAATTTTGATCAACAATACATGTGTATTAGAAAATCATGCATAGGCCTACTTTTTTGAAAATAATTTTTATTCAGAAATTTTTATTCAGCTGAACAGCTTCAGTCTGTCAGTAGTAGTAGAAGTAGTTTTTATTTTCTGTATTAAAATAAAACATGAAACATATAAAGCAAAATATATACATAATAATTCAAACGGATGGATATTCCGGCCTTTTCAGCAATAACATGATATCGCTGGTTTTTAGGTGGTTCAAGGTAACACAATATACAAACACTACAATACAATGCAACAAATTTAACGATACTAAAGAAGAACGAAAAAGGACACAGGCAATGAAGAAATCCGGATAGAGGTGTGGGGGGGGGGGGTCTGGTGGTTATATAACGAATGTGTATTGTGAATCTGTTCATGTGTATGGTTGTATAGGGCAGACATTTTCAATTAAAAAATATAGTAACATAGGAAGAAGATTTTTATTGTAAAACAGCATCTGAGGAAATAACACTTCGACAAGCTCTGCTTCAAGTTAGTTCCTCTTTTCTCGTGCTATTTCCATTATATTTATCGTTTCATTGCATATTTGTTGTGATATAATTATTCTTGTATTATGTTTTGCATGAGAAATAAAATCATTTGAAATCCTTTGAAACCATTTGAAATCATTTGAAACCATTTGAAACCATTTGAAACCATTTGAAATCATTTAACATCAATAGGAAGGGCATTAAACGCCTTAGCATATTTATAATTGAATGACCTTTTCAAGGATTCTGCGGCTTTGGTAACCGAAATGTATTTCCGAAACGGAAGGTTAAGGGTGAGTTACAGACTCAAGTTCATATATTTAATAGGCGGTGGTTAACTCATTCAATATTTTTATATATAAACACAAGGGAGTGATCATGCCTTTTTTCCTTCTTCTAAGAGTTGCCTGTCTAATGCGTTATGTAACTCAAGAACCAAAACAAGGGATTCAAGTTTTATTCTTAATATTACACGACCGGCACTATTCTGTCATTTTTTTTATATATATTCGTATATTTTTTGAGAGCTGAGTTATAAATTATAGTACCATAATCAAATTGAGGAAAAATCGGTCATTTGTAAATTAATTTCAAAACAGACTCACTTATAGCGAACGTCTTAATCTTCCAAGGCTTCCAAGCCTACCACTCTCAATATTTTTTTTAATAGTTTCAATATGCAACGTCCAATTTAAATTTTCATCACATATCAGGAATCGATTTAAAGGAGTGTTATGTAAAAAAAAAAAAAAACTATTCATACATTTTGCTTTAAAATCATATGGGTGTTTCCTAAAAGCATACATACAGATTTCTGACAATTAATACTTAGCTTAAAGTTGGCCAACGAGTTATAAACTATTTCTAGGTCTCAATTAAGTGCAAGTTCAATATTATGTATTGAAGGATGAGAAAAATACAGGACCGTGTCATCGGCATGTGGGACTCTACATGTAAAACAGATTCGAATGAATGCTCTCTCTGTCATATAACTTTTCAACCATGCGTAAGGAATACCCTTAATTCCTATTTTATTAAGTTTCGTAATCAAAATATCGCAATTTACCGTGTGTCGAAAGCCTTTTTTCAAAGTCAACGAATATTGTACCCGTATATTCATTCTTACCCATTGCCTGAAGCCAGCCATCCTTCACCTTTAAGAGACAGTGTAGTGATATCACTATGAATATGACGGACAAAGAAAGAGGACAAAATATATAGTTCCTCATTCTACCCTCAACAATTGCTGTGGTAGACAACGGAACATCCCTTCACTGCTATTATATCACATGCATATTCACCTGTTCTACACATTTTTACATAATAGCAGTGAAGGGATGTACTTTATCTACCACAGCAATTGATGAGGGAATGAGGAACTGTATTATGTTGTCCTCTTTCTTTGTCCGTCATATTCATAGTGGATGGTAGAATAGCGCGGCCTAAAACCAAATTGTACAGACGCCAACATTTTGTTTTTATGCAAGTATATATATGCTAAAGCCTGTCGTTGCGCTGTAGAATTGTTGACACACAAGACAAGATCGAGAACGGACGATACTTTTATGAATAGGAATTATTTTTGCCCTTTTCCACTCTTTGCAAGATAATGCAGTACTAGGTGAAATTTCAAGAGCACATTATTTCAAAATAAAGACAAACTTGCTACTACATGTCTGTAGATGTCTGAACCGTTTTTACTTGCGGATGTGCCATAGAACCTTTCGTCATTACATGAATCTGCTTCAAGGATAAATTAAAATTCTATTCATTTTTTGGAGAATTCAGAACAAAAGGCAGCCCCTTTTGGCATAGTAATTTTTTCTTCAGGGCTTTGCAAAAAGGAGATAATTGCGCCGGTTCCGTCTTCTTTTTATTTTAGATGGGATACACCAATGCCACGTAAAATGAATGCTTGCAAACGATGGATGTTATGTTTCGTTTGGTATGATTTCGCACTAGATGAATGATATGTAACTCTACGATCATTATGCAATTATATTTTTGTAGACCTTGCTTGAAATAGTTTTTTTTTAATGACATTATTTGTTTAGCGTTGCGAATCAATTAACAGAAAAAAAAAGGATGCGGTATAGACCTGTCATAAAAACATCCGGTAAAAATCCCATTAACAGAAAAACAAAAAGAAAGTACACGGGGTTGCGATAAACATATAGAATGTTAAAGGAAAGTAATAAGGGGAGAGAGAGAGAGAGAGAGAGAGAGGGGGGAAGGAAATAGAGAGAGGGTTATATCATAATGACTTGATTTTTGTATTTACACAAAATGAAATCACGATGCTTTTACCTATAGGGTCTTTACTAATCTATCATTTTATTTTCATTATTGTTATGAGCAGACGCTATTGTTATTGTTTTTGCCAATGAATGGATATATTATAGACATGATCGAGGATAGGGTTTAGACTTGTTAAAAGAAAACATCCTGCCACAACCATATAATTGTTTTGGTTTTCGCTTAATGTCTTCATTGTTTCTTAAATTGAATGTCTTGCTTTTTTTTTTTTTGGGGGGGGAGGGCTATAATAGGCCTAAATACCATGGCGTATCTGTACGTTTCCAGTCTATATAGTACATGTATAGCCTAATGTGGCATGGTGCATTCCCCCAGTCTATCACTGCTTATGAATTATTGGATAGCCTATACTACTAATAATCACAATGCTGATATCCTTCATGGTTTGTTTGACTTGACTTACAAATAATCGTTTATTTCTTGTGGCAGTAATGATATTTTGACACAGCTCGGTCTCTGAGCGAACAATGCTTGCATGATTATGAATAAACGTACATAATATACAGACAGAGTTGATAAAGAAACTTAAGAAAGATAGAAAGAAAGATAGATAAATTTACTAAAATGAAATACAATGAAATTATAATTCACTAAGTTTATCCTTCGATGCTGTGTTATAAATATAGGAAAAATGAAAACAAGTTATCAAAGAATCATAACGTGCAAATTCGATTAACAAACTTTTTTTATATTTTCTATTTTCTATTTTGAGACAGGATGACTGTATTGACGAAGATGATGTGTTCGAGCCAGACTCGTAAGTATTACTCTCTTATATACTCGATGCAAATGCCAATGATGGACCTACAGGGGCATGATGTGGGGGGGGGGGGGGGGAGTGATTAGATGCCTCGTACCCCTCTATTTTTGGAATACTCCCTATAGAGTGGTGAAGTGTGACGTCATCAACAAATTTACGAACCAGAGCAAATAACACTGAGTTCCTATAGGAAATATATTTATTCAGATGGTCATATCTCAGCCAATAATAAACATATTCAATTGGTTTTCGACATTTGGACATTATTTTTGATGCTCTTTCGGAAAATGAAGATTTTTGTTTTGTTTTAATTGCTGAGAAATTCTAAAAATAGATTTTTGATGACGTCACACTTCACTCTATTACTCTCTTATATACTCGATGCAAATACCAATGATGGACCTACAGGGGCATGATGTGGGGGGGGGGGGTGTTTAGATGGCCCGTATCCCTCTATTTTTGGAATACCCCTATAGAGCAATATACATGTATAGGCGCCTCCCTCAATATCCAAATACTAAATCCGCCCCAGGTTATAATTCAAGATTAATTAAGGGCAATGGAAAATGCCTCGTCAAAACCACATCCTTAAGGTGTGAAAGGTATTTCCATAACCGTGACGTAATGGGAAAACATGGGTCGGGCAACAAAGGAAAGAGCAACGATTCAAAATATGGTAATTCCTTGTCTTCAATTTAGTCACAAAATAAAAAATAACGCTGACTCAGAGACGGATAAATTTATCATTATTTATAAAGCGCTCAGTTCGTCGGTTGATGCGTGGTCATTACATTCATATCAAACTCTGATTGTTAACCAATTTGCAATGGAAAACCATGTTAAAAGTTCTGTTGTTTTTCCTTTCTTACAGCTCTTATTCAAACAGACAACATATGCTCGATAAAACAGTGATCGAGATGCTGTCATCAAAGGTCGAATGTCAAAGGCTGACGATGAAAGATGTTAGAACCTTTGGCAAATGCAAACGCGTTAAGGTAGGTTTAATATCAAATTCTTGATAAAATCATGTATTAGCAACATTACATCAAAACCTCCCCCTTTTCCAAGAAGCGTTCTTTATACTTGGGAATTTGTTACGTAGCCAACTGAAGGGGGAGAGGGGGGGGGGGGGGGGGCGATACTTCGGTTCGGTTTTAAATTTTACAGGAAAACAATGCAAGTGGTAGAAATAGCAGAGGTAGAAAAGCAGAGGTAAAAATGGCAGAGGTTAAAATGGCAGAGGTAAAAAAGCAGAGGTAAAAATGGCAGAGTTAAAAATGGCAGAGGTAAACATGTCAGGGGTAAAAATGCCAGGGGTAAAAAAAAAAGCAGAGGTAAAAATGCCAGAGGTAAAAGAGCCAGATTTAAAGATCTGATGGTTTTTGCTGGAGATAAAACAGAGAAGTGGGATCATAATACAATCTATCATCAGAGTATACACGTATCCAAAATATACCGCTATTAAACACTTGCATCATTAAGGAATAGTAATCATCCATTATGTATCTTCTTTTGCTTTTAGAACATTAATGATCTACAGGAAATTGGTCGGGGTACCTATGGACGGGTTCTCCTGGCCCGACACGTTCAGAAAAAGACACCATTGGCCATCAAACAATCCTGCAGATCAGCAAACAATCAGTCGTCGAACGAAATGGTCGATGAACACCACGACGCGACCAGAGCCAGGGTAAAGAAAGAGGCACTCGTTCACCAACTGCTTTCCGACAGCCCTTTCTTTCCAAGGTTTTTAGGCACGCTCGATATCGACAAGGATCTCTGCTTAGCGCAGGAATTCGTTGGCAATCGCAAATCGGGAATCGCCTTCCCTCTTCTCGAGCCTCCGCCGTTGTCGGTGGCAAACGGACTCGACATCGCAGAGGACGTCGTTAGAGGGATGATGGAGATCCACGACCACGGGCTCCTGCACAATGATCTCAAGACTGATAATGTACTTCTCGAGAAAAGAGGTCACCGATACCACGCCGTCATCATCGACTTCGGTATGGTCAGTACGATCTCGTCACCGTTGCGGATGACGGAGCTTCCAGAGGCACTGAAAGTAGCGTACATCCACGGAGAGGAGGGCGATTACGTCGCTCCCGAGGTCATACTGCATGGACAGTCGACGTCGATTTCATCGGATGTTTTCTCAGTTGGCAAAATCCTCGAAGATATCACACAGGTCGTGGAAGGTAGTTTGTAACCGCTCCGCTTTTTGAATGCGCTTTGCGACATAATTATTGTTCCCGTACGGCTAAATTTCAAGTTTCCTCTATCCCTCTTCGATGTGTATTCAAAATTCATCTCAGTGGCGGATTCAGGGGGAATAGGGGGCACGTGCCCTCTTTATCCTCCCGGTTAACACCCAATGTACACTGTAAAAAAATAATAGTCGAAATAACTCAATAAAATTGAGGAAAAGAATTGCCTTATTTTTATTAAGTAAATACGGCATCTTAAGTAGAATTTACTTATTTTGCTGAATAAATTTGTACTCAGTTAAATCGAGTTACATTAACGTAAATAATTTAAGTATTGTAATCATTTTAGATAATTAAAAAAAAGCTATGATAGGATTACATATTGCACGATTTGGTACCCATCTAATCTAACAAGTAACATCCACTAATCATTCACTACTTCTATTTAAGATTAATCACTTATCACTAACACTACTTCTATTTAAGATTTAACCGTATATATAATTATCTACCACCATCACAAACTATTACATACGCTTCAATTCGACACATATTGAAAGGCTCCAAATTTTATATATACTTGATCGTAGCATCTTAAAAGGAAAATTGGTTGACAATTTCCTGAAATATCAAGTTTGGATTTGTTTTGAACTGGGTAACAATTAAAAATTGTCTTGTCTTTGCTTAGCCATGTTAAATGAATTAGTAAATGTTTTAAAGTCCTTAAATTTTCATTCAACCACAAAAAAGAATTGTTTTATTTAAAAAAGAGTTTAATTTGGTCTTAATGAATATTCATAAATTATGTAAATATTTCTATTACGCACTGCATCGGTCCTTACTTTAAAAAGATAAGAATAATCAACATAAATTGTTTGAGTAATACGTATAATTTCTGATTTTGAGTTAAAATTACTAAATTAATACAAGCTGAAATTACTTAAAGTTCTTAAGTATTTGATTTTACTTAAATATTCCACGTATGTTCTACTAAATTGAAAGTTTGAGTTAGCAAGACTTAAATTTAGTGCGTAAGTGGCAAAACTTATGTTTTGAAGTAAATTCTACATGGAAAAAATACGTAAAAATTACCAATGAACAAATTCTTTTTTTACAGTGTAGCAAACTTTAATAGAAGAGCTTATTAATTTTGTTTTGCTGGTTAGAGACTGAAAGGGCACATAAAATGTGAAAGCATCCGTTTTGGTCAAGTACCCCCTTCCCATGTAAGAGAATCCTTCATTGACTATACTTATCTATACATGTAGTATCTTTCACTTTATCTATCTATCGACCAACCTATCTCTCTATATCAATTATCTGCCTCTTTTTCTATATCTATTTGACCCTCTTTCTATATACCTAATCTCTCTTTATGTCACCCATCCATCTAATATCTTATCAATCTTTCAATATATCAATCAAACTATCTACTATTTATATATCTATCTGTCCCTCAATTTACTATCTATTCATATATAAATATATCTTTCTATCGATCTATTTATGTTTCCATATTCCCCCTTCTTTATATCAAATAAATGTATCCGTTGTTTTTTTTCTTTTTCTGTCGCCTCATAACAGAAGGATCTCCACTTCTAAAAGACCTTACATCACTGGCCATCAAATGTATGAAGAGGAATCCAGAGTCAAGACCCGATCTCCCCTCCGTCCTCGGCCATCTCATCAACATCAAGACACAATTAGTAGACCGACCAGTTCCACTTTGGAAACGACTGGTCAAAAAACATCGATAGATAGTGCTGACGGATTCAGTGATATGCTTGGAAATGGATGCGACCCCTCTGAGAGTGAGAGTATGAGAGTATAATAGTGTGAGTGTGAGTGTGAGTGTGAGTGAGTGAGAAGAGAGAAAGAAAAAAAGTCAAAGTGATAACATTTTGGGAAATAAGTGCTTTTACATAATTATTGTATACGTAATTTCCCTGTTGCATTAGTCAGCAGGCGGGATCATACAATTTTGAATTTTGAAGAAAAAAAATGGAATATCGGGGTGACTTTCTGACATTACGAGATCCACCACCCCGGCCTGAAATTTGTCAACTATATTATTATGCAATTATTAGATTTTTAACTCCGCACCTTGAAATGAACATAAAATTAAATGTAGAGTGATATTAAACAGTTATCTGATTTTAAACATTTTGAATGGGGAAAACGAGAGGTGTGTATGAAAATAAACCTATTAAGTTATAGAATCCAAGGGTTTTTCATGTGTTTTGTAGTATTTAATTTGATCACAAAGTCATACTATGGATTATTTATTCATTACAATGTTTTGCGCGGGCGCATTACTATTTCGTCGTTGAAGCATGATTATTTATTATCTCTTTTGGGATAGAGAGAAATTTACATCACATCGAGCCGATCGAGTGTGTTACCCATTAACAGGATGGGGGGGGGGGGCGCACTGCTTAAGAGCAAACGCAGAATGCAAAGTTCATTCCAAAAGTATTGGGGCAACTGCCATGAACACCGCAGAATTGAAAAAAACATTCGGGTGTTTTTTATATTCACGTTTTAAAACAATTGTATTCCTTTGGAACTCGACTCACTGATCACTGCCAAGTTGAATATATTATGTAGCGATATTAATCATCTCTCATCCGTTCTGACTGTATGTTTCTTTTTGACAGACATACACACAAATAACATCTACCATCCTTATAATCTGGTTCTACGTGTATGTTCAACCTTGCATGCTATTTATATATACAGATCAATTTTGATGGGTTGGTATGCTTGTATAATTTATAAGGCCATTGTGCTGCAAATAAAAGTGTTTCTGTGTAATTACTGTACATTCATTATTTAATAAATTTGAGTCCAGCTGCCGACGCAATTGGTGTGCTTTGTCTTTTTTTTCGAGTCAGTTGATACGAAACCCTTGACCCAGGCATGGGAGTCAATCAAAGGGAGGCAGGGGGACTCCCCCCCCCCCAATTGTCAAGGGTGGAGGACGCAATATCAAAGCCCCCTCCCCACCCATGTTTTGACTTCCTTTATCATGAAGCTCTTGCACTGTGTAAGACCAAACCCTGTGTCCCGTTGCCCGTGGTAGGCTTTTTTTCTTGCAAAACTTATGATATTCAAGAGACTCAATAATCCTCGATATCTTCCTCACTTACCCCCAAATGAATGCATATGCTGCATTTATCCATCAATTTCTTCAAAATCAAGAACTTCTTTGCATTGTAATCATATTTCCGTGGTTAAAATTTCAGACTATTTATGATATGGAAAAGGACTCTTTTCCCAACCTACATGTATTTCTGATATATCCGTCAATTTTGGGGGCTTCAATATTACACCATAACACGTAGGGCCGTGCATCTCAGATATATACACCAAATCACGTGAATTGGTTTTGAAAATGAAATTTTTCTTCAGCTAAGGGTGGGGGGGGGGGGGTCACATCCCCTCAGACAACCCCTGTCCACGCAAGCGCGGAACGCGACACTGAAGCGTCACTTCTGTTCGTCTTTCATTGTGCCCCCCGACCCCCCCCCCCCCCCCCCCCACACTTTCTAAAAATTCCTGGATCCATGCCTGACTGACATGGGACCTTCAATAATGTTAATTAAGTTCGCTCCTTGTATAGTGTATCTGAGTATCTGTTTATACGATGTTGATTGTTTGTATATTTGTATATCAGATAAATGAATTTCCACTGAATATGATGCTCATACACGATTAGATTTGCGAATTAAATTGATAATAAAATATATGAAATATATTCATAACAAATAGTTTTATAGGCCTACTATACAGTGAAATTGAAATTGTGGGGGTATTGTAGCTTTCCAGAATAAGAACAAACATCGGCCACAAAATCTCGGCCTGGACAGCCGAGGTTAAGCTTCTTCTTCTTCATCTAATAATTATCCTCCTCCTCCTCCTCCCCTCCTTCTTCTCCTTCTTCTTCTTCTCTTCCTTCTTCTTCCTCGCCATTCTTCTTCTCCTTTTCTCCTCCTCCTTCTTCTTCTTGTCCTCCTCCTCTTCCTCTTCTTCCTCCTCTTCCTCTTCTTCCGTCCTCTTCTTCACCCTCTTCCTCCTCTTCTTCCTCCTTCTTCCTCCTCCTACTCTCCTCTTCTTCCTCCTCGTCCTCCTCCTTCTTCCTCTTTTTCCTCCTCTTCCTCTTCTTTCTCCTCTTCTTCCTCCTCTCCCTTTTATTCCTCCTCTTCATCCTCTTCCTCTTCCTTCTCCTTCATCGATCATCTCCTCTAGTCTCCTCTATAGCTCTTCCTCCTCAGTCTTCTTCGCCAGTCCGAATATACCGGTAGCCTAAATCAAGTCAAAATGTGTTTACAATACTCTTTTGTTTAATTCAAATAATCACATTAATTCAAATATAAGAAAAAACATTCATAATAAATATTATTTGAATAAATTTCTGAAATAATTTATTTAAAATGAATTTATTAGTGCAAAAAAAGTATTTAAATATAAATAATTGAACATCCTCGCCTCACACGAGTCTACATCGCAGAGCTCGGCAAACGAACAGCAACAACATTTAAAGGAACTGGACTGGCGTACAATTTTGTGTAAAATGGCTACACCTCGAATTCGCAACCCATTACTTCGTGCAGTGCATGAGCATAATACAGATGAAAGATTCAGGAGATACAATTTGAGAAAATATTACGACGTTGAGAAGGTAAAAATGAAAAAACTGTCTAGACTAGATCTAACCTTTGTCATTTTGTTAGACCGCCGTTTTCTTTTAGGTCCCACATATTGAATTATGAGTAAGGTGCACGTTATCACACATAGACTACATATGTAGCTGCATATCCTGGCTGTGTATTATAAAGCTGTGCTATTGATTCTCAATATTTCAAATACCACTGTACAAAACTCAACTGATTTCACTCAAAATCGGTACTTAAGTGACGATTGATGACACCTAGACTAAATTAATAGCAGTAAAATAAAAATATTAAACTTTCCAATGTTAGAAAGAATAATTTAAAAATTAATATTGTGAGTCTACTGTTAAACTAACTCCGGGAAGCTCCAACACCGGCGCCACATGTGCCGGTGTTGGATTCAAAATAGCGATGATAAGGTACGCATGCGCGGCAGTGGCGAAGAAAGTATGAATATTCATGCTATCGAGCGCCGATCGCTCAAAATCGCAGAATATGCACGAGGTTGAGAAGGGCTCTGTTTGTTCGAGTCGTGCATATTCAGCGATTTCGAGCCATCGGCGCTCGATAGCATGAATATTCATATTTTCTTCGCCACTGCTGCGTATGCGTACCTTCTCATCGCTATTTTGCATCGACGCTGCGACATGGAAGAATCGTTAGTGTAGTACCCCGAATTAACCTTTTTTTCCCATCGAAGACTTCTTCAAATTATACATTCAAGTGATTGGAGTTGAGCCCTGAGGAGTCGTGCACCCTATGATGTAGAAATTGTAAGTACTCCCTTTGCAGATTTAACGATAATATCACCCAATCGGCTGTTTTACTAGCCCCCACGAGAAACCAACAAAACCAACCGAAGCTCCGACGCCTGCAGCGCCGGTGTTGGAGCTTCCCGGAGTTACTGGTAAACTTGCTGATCAGCCGCATCGGCATGATTGTGTGTGTTATGAGTGTATTGACTATTCTTGTATTCAAATGCTGCCTATTAACATGTAGTGCAGTGCTAGAGGTCAATACGCATTAAGATTGACTCTCTATGCCTTGCTGGAGTGCACGGTATCTTCTTCCGTGATTTTATGATACTGAAAGAAATCAAAGATTGGAGTTGTATGATTTGGGGCACTGGCATACTGGGGGGGGGGGGCACTAGATGCTTGGGAAAAATCACAGAAATTAGTCAAACTAAAAGCAAACGGCGAAAAGGAATATTAAAGGAATATGACAAAAGTTTGAATACCCTTCGGATATTATTTTTGACAATGTAGATTTCTTTTCTAAAGATTCAAGACGAAAGGAAAATCAAAATCAAAATTATGTCTCTGAATTTTGTTCATGGGATCTACAAATATGGAAATTAACATATAATAATTGAGATTTACAATCTTGGGCAAATAGATTAATATATATGTGATCATGGTCATCATTTTCAGTATCACTGTTTTCATCTTTGTCCTTCCTTTGTAGTGGTACAGATGTGATGTTAGCAAGCTCCCTGAATGGCTTTCTTCCAAGTTTGTACAGAGCAGTATAGACCGGAGGACAGAGCTTTTTCTTGATGGTTGTTATGAGAAGTCTGGTTGGTTGATGACCCAGATGTGGCATTCCTTAGCCAAGGCTGCTCTTCATTTCTTCATGTCAACTACCTCAGTTAATGGGTAAGAGAGAGAGAGAGAGGTAGAAAGTATACAGAGATATGGATTGGAGAGATAAGGAAATGAGAAAGGAAAAGAGGGAGATAGAGAGAGAGAGGGAGAGAAGGTGAGAAGGAGATAGAGAGGGAGTAAGAGAGTGTGTGTTCGTGTGTGAGAAAGAGAGAGAGAGAGAGAGGAAGAGAGAGAGGGGAGAAGAGACAGAGCGAGAGAGAGTGGGGGGGGGGGAGAAAGTGAGGTGGAGGAGTAGAACTAGAGAAAGAGAGAAAGAGAGAGAGAGGGAGAGCAATCTTGGGACAATTGCTATCGGGGAGTCTGGATGGTTGCTGACTCTGATGTGACACAACTTAGCCAAAGTTGTTCTTTCTATTTTCATGTCAACTACCTCAGTTAATGGGTGAGAGGGAAATAGATATATATATATATACAGAGATAGAGAAAAGGAAAAGAGAGACAAACACACATAGACAGAGAGAGAGAGAGAGAGAGAGGGGAGACTAGCAGAAGAAGAAGGAGAGATACATGCAGACAAAAAACGATGAGTGAAATAGATTTGTGAACTAAAAAACCATGAATCATGAAAAGCTACCCTTATTTTCTGAGTTAGCGATAAAGCAGTGAATAAAATGTTAATCATTGACATGATTGCATACTTGCAACACGAAATTTCCATTTTCCATATGATTATGATCCTGCCCATCACCAATTTTTTTTTTTAATCTGATTTTAAAATCTTAATTTTGATGTCACATTGATTTAGATTCTTGAAGAGGGGGTCCATGTTTGTCTTCTCAAGAGACCAAATCCAACGTCTCCTGGGAGTGACAGCTGACTGGAAGGCTGAACGGGTCATTGACCTCGGAGCGGGTGATGGGGAGGTTACTAAAGAGGTAGACTTCATGTTCCAGGAGGTTTATACCACCGAAGCATCGTGGACTATGCAATGGAGGCTGTCCCAACGAGGCTATAAGTAAGTGTGACTGTTATTGTTAATTTAGTCTAATGTGCTGCCAATTTGTGCTTCAGTTAGATTATTCTCAGTATACCATGAGCTACCGTTTCTAGAATAAACTGATTGTGTTAGTAAGAATTCTGTACACACTGTTTGAAAATGTTTCATGAACATGAACTTGAATAGAACTTTGGCCAGATTTTCATAAATAGTGTGCATATTTTAGCTTGCCAAACTATCAACATTTTATATAGCGCCATGTACAATTTGGGCTAAGGGTGTTATGAATGAAATTCTTAGTATCAATTTGAATCAGTGCATAACATGTATCTAAATAGTACCTATAAAAGAAAGTTTAGAATGATCAAGTATTGGATACTTTGGCACTGCTAAGTCACATCAGGGCCTTGTTAATAAAGCTTAACTAGAATATGACATTTCTGTTGTCCTTCAAAATATGTGGACAAAGTTACACAAAACATTTGTGGCTACACAGGGTCCTTTTTCACAAGAATCGTTATCGATAACGAGTGCCTCAGATCTATGACAAATCTGCTCTTAGCCAATAAAGTGCAGGGATTTCAGTAGATTTCAACAATGATTGTTTCTTGTTATGATAACAAGATTCATGAAACAAGGCCCAAGGGGAGTGTTTTACAAAGACTAAGATCGACTTTAAGTTGGACTTAACTATGGCAGGCCGTTCGTGCCACTGTTTTCTCTCACCATTTACTGGCATTGGTCTCTCAAAGGATGTACAGATCATGGTCACAAATCTACAGAATATAATTTTTTTGATATTTCATTACTGAAGGAAAAAATATTATCTACAGATCATGATGGTGAGAGCAACCAGAAGCATGAATGGCATGCCATAGTTATTGGTAAGTCCAACTTAAAGTCGATCTTAGTCTTTGTTAAACACTCCCCAGGTCGCTTATGAATTGTCACATACTCACATTTTAACTTTTTGGTTTTCTGTTTATATATTTCATATTTGATTTTTAATTTATGCCAATCTATGTTCATTGTAATTTATATGTATATTTTTGTAATTTTGCATGTTTTTATCTGTGAATTGTATCGCAATTCAGCCTTCTACGGCTGCGAAAATATTTTTTAATAAACCTTGAATTGAATTGAATTGAATACATGTCATAGCTTTTTCTTTGTCTGCTTTACCGTTCAGAATACTGCCCATTGATGGGTGGAGTCGGGAGAAGACTGGACATGCCTATGACATGATCTGCTGTCTGAACCTACTAGACCGATGTGACCAGCCCCTGGTACTCCTCCAGGACATGAGAGAGTCCCTATCACCATCAGGTGTGGTCGTCATGGCAGTGGTATTACCCTTTAAGCAGTTTGTAGAGTATGGTAAGTATTCTTGGTAGTGCAATCATTGACGGGCCTTTTTGTCTGTACTGACAATACCGTGTGAGTCAAAAAAAAGTTTACACCTAGAAAATTGCTAATTATTTTTAAAATCATCTATGAGCAGTAAATTATGATACATCTTATGAAGGAGTGTTTTATCCCAAATCATTTGGTATCATTTTTGTGTGGTATGTGTTCACGCTTTCATGAACAGGAGGCATTGTTTGCGAGAGTGCAAAAATCGACTTGCGCCAAAGTGATGCCTACATTATGTATTATGTTGGGATTAGCGGAGTGAGAGAATGAATTGAATGCATCAAATTAAATGCATTGCATATGCTTTTTGCAGAAGCAAAGTTACACACACACACACCCACGCTCTCACAAATGTTCAGTAATATTTGATATTCGATGTTTGATATGTGTGGAATGATTAATTTTGTTAGGGATGATATTTGGATCTGCAAAGACCAAATTAATACCCAAATCCCAATTGTTTTATTCAAACATCATATAAGCAGCTTTAGCGCAAGTTGATTTTTGCACTCTCGCAAACAAAGCGTGAACATATACCACACAAAAATGATACCAAATGACTTGGGATAACACACTCTTTCATAAGATGTATAATAATTTACTGTTCATAGATAATTTTTTTAATGATTAGCAATTTTCTAGGTGTAAACTTTTTTTGGACTCACACTGTAGATGAAAATCAAAGTCAGTACATGTATGCTTTAACGATCAGAATGTTGGAGAAAACAAATACCTATATGTTAAGTACGAGCAGTTCTTCTGTCATAAGTTAAACAGTTGTAGCACCAATTAGTTTTATGACACATCTCTGAGAATCATGGCCCAAAGTAGATAAAATGTTGAATAATCTTGATACGTTTTACCTGTACCTTTTTTTGTGAACTGCAAACTCTCGGGTCAAACAAAGATGCATTAATTTTTGTGATGACCTTTCCATTTCAAGGTTGGATTCTAGTTTCCTTTTATTTACATTGTGTGAATGTGTCTCCGGTCAAAGAATGTTTGGACTTTTACATAAGGAGTAGTAATAAAGGCTATGACAATAATGAGAGATATTAGAGTATCTGGTCTCACCCAGATGAATGCTGAAGATCGGAAGGCACGGATAAGGGCCATGAAGGAAATAAAACCCACAAACCCAGAGTGTGGGAAAAAGTAAAACAAATACTAAATGATGAGTATGATGAAGACGATGATACATCTACGTTTGTCACAACATGGAGCCATCCGTTAAAGGCCCTGTCAGTGTGGTCAATGACAGGTGGCTATCTCATCAACTCAGTTCTCGATTAACATAAGAAAAAGAGGATCATGGGGTACCAATGGTCACCGATAAGGCATTGGTTTCTATATAGAGGGAGCAAATAGCTACAAGTAGGACAGTGGGGCTTTAAATTATCTAGTAATGGTAAGCTGCGGAGAATTCGTTCTAACTCCGCTTTATCGGCTCTCTCGGCTCTCTATGCCATCTCTTTCATTTTGTAGGTTCAGGCCAGAACCGGCCCTCCGAAGTGATCGAGGTCCAAGGAGAGACTTGGGAGGAACAGGTCCATCATCTAGTCCAGGAGGTGTTCCAGCCCGCAGGGTTCCAAGTCCGTAGCTTCTCCAGGGTGCCTTACCTCTGCGAGGGGGATGCCACGCAACCCTTCTACCATCTGGACGATGCGATCTTTGTACTGGAGAAAAGTGAAGATGCTCGGAGCAGTGAAAAGGAGAGAAGTGAAGGTGTTCCGAGTAGTAGCTTAAACATTGAAGAGGAACAATGACGAATTTCACATTCCAAAAGATGACAGTACTAGTGATACAGAACGATTTTGTTCCTTTTGGATAGTGGCTCATTGCTTGATGGGAGACTTTTACAAGTGCCTGTGCAGAGATGCAATCATTTCTCGCTTTCATTACAGAAGATATTTATTACGCTGCCTTATGATGTTGCCGATGGAAGATAGAGAAAACTCATTAGTCATTCCACAAAGGAATCCTCATAGTTTTGAGCAAGTAGCATGTAGAATGACTGTGTTCACTGTAGCTGCTACATGCCAAATGCCAGTATATTAAATTTAGATGGTATTTACTATCATTTTGCATGGGGAGTGCAAGGTTGGTGATAAAAATAGAAACTCAAGAAACTCAGAAGAGATGTAAATGGAGTTTCAATAATGCAGGGCCCCACAATAACATTTTTGTTTGTCAAATTATGCAATTTCATTCTTTCCTACTATGCAGTTCACATCTTTGCATGTACGTATATTTGATAAAAAACAATTCTAATGATATCGAATGGAAATGGAGTATATTGCTTTTGATACAATCATTTATTGGCTACTCTTAGTTGTTTTGGTTATTGTTGTACATGTATTTGCTCTCATGTGGCTGATATTATGACATCAAATGTCTATTTTTGTACATGTACATGTAGTTTACAATGTACATCATTTATAGATTTTAGAAAACATGCACCCCATCTAAACGAGGAACCTTGCTTTCTGTTTGTCAAATTACTTTCATGATTATGCCTCTGTGGAAAATGTAATGATTTATTCCTTTTAGTTTTGTTGGTTATTGTTGTATTTACTTTCATGTGGCTGATATTATGACATCAAATGTCTATTCTTGTACAGTCAAACCTGTCTATAGCGACCGCCCAAAGGAAACACAAACAGTGGTCTTTGTGGGCAGGTTTCTTTAGTACATGTTTCAATGAGAAACCATTTTCAAGGGAAACAAAACATGTGCTTGTTGTAGACAGGTGGTCACTAAAGCAGGTTTGACTGTACATGTACATGTAGTTTACAATTAATTAATTTTTAGATATTTTTGATATCAACCCCCCCCCCCCCCCCCCCCCCCCGAAAATCATCCTGCATCTGTAACTATATTTTGAGCACACATGGCCTTGTGTTGTGTAAAACCATCATTGTAATCAAGTTTCATTTTGCTTGTTAAATGCACTTATATTAAGTGTTCAATTATTCTGCTCATTGTTCCACGTACATGTATAGACATATTAATGTTCCTAACTTCCTATATTTTTTTTGTCAACTCAAAGAAAAACTGTGCAATAAATGAGCTTCCAATTATATTCAGTGCAATTATTTTGTCATTCTCTGTTTTCTTTCTAATCTTTTGTTTTCACTACCTTGGATGCCAGGGAAGACAGAGAGGAAGAGAGAGGGAGGGAGAGAGAGAGAGAGAGGGGAGGGGGGGGGGGGGGGGGGGGGGGGGGGGTGGGGGTGGAAAGAGTTCAATTAAAGTTTTTTTTTAAAGCTGCTTTCTACTGCCCCGACATGGGTGTCTTGTAGATCCATGCTTTTCTAGGTAACCCACTATGCAAGTAACATATTTAATTTATTTATCATAATATATTACAATTGTAACATATAAGAAATGCATTTTTGCATGTGATACCGACAAGTATTCAATTAGAAGGTTCTGTTGTTAATATTTTTTCAACTAGCAAAAGAAAAGTAGCATCTTGAGGCCATAAACAAACACTATCACAAAGAATGCCAGTGGTTTTATTTCCGATAATATAATTTGTAAATGTTTTAAAAAATGGCTATAATATTCTAAAATGTCAATCTGCTATTGATCCAAAGTAGCAACTAGTTTAACTTGTTTTGCGATGTGTACATGAGGGATCAAAATAGTGAAATATTGGTTTTTAATATAATGCTGTTTTCGTTACTTCAAATGAATGACTTGGAGTTGCAATTGATTGAAAAGTTGCAAAATTTGCAACTGATATTTGCAATCAATTGCCACTCGACTTTCTAGCAACACCCCACTAGTCTCTTAAATTTCCTAGGATTTTGTAAGGATTAAATTTGCAACAAACTAGATCTAGCTTTTATTCTCCCCCTCTCTTTCTCAATGGGGCATTGCAAGAAAGTGGAGTTGCGATCAATCGCAAGACTTGCGCTTGATTTTGGGGGATTTGCAATTGATTGCAACTTTCTTGCAACTCCCCAAAACTCTTCTTTTCTCTTACGCCATCTCTAACTTCCCTCTTCCAGTCCCAATAGTTTGCTTTCGTCCTTTTCTTTATCTTCTATGTATCTTTATGTCTTCTTTTATCTTCCCTCTATACACAAGAAGTTGACTCTCTTAAAAAAATCAGGCAAGACATGGTCACAATCAACAATTCAGCATCAACCGAGTAAGGACAGATGCACATGCACTCTCATTCTTCCCATGGATCGCACAAGACTGGAACAGCCTACTTTTGTTTTAAAAGGCAGGCTTTACTACTTCAGCCAGAAGAAATTAGACCACACAGCGAGCCAGCGAGGTCACTGTGACAGGTGGCTATCTCATTAACTCAGCTCTCATTTAACATAAGAAAAAGAGGATCTTGGCGGACCAACAGGCACCGATTGGGGAAGTTTTCTATATAGAGGGAGCAAGTAGCTACAAGTAGTACAGTGAGCCTTGACAGTGTGCCTTTAAAGGCTCACTGTACTACTTGTAGCTACTTTAAATGCCTAAGCGGTGACCATTGGTCCCCCATGATCCTCTTTTTCTTCTGTTAATTGAGAGCTGAGTTGATGAGATAGCCACCTGTCAGTGACCTTCCTGGTTGGTCTAATCCCTCCTAGCCAAATTAGTACAGATGGGCTTTAAAAGTCAAACAAACATATCCCCTCTTTCTTTCTCTCTTTCTCTCTCTCTCTCTTGAAAAGATACTCTTATAGAATACACATGACATTTGGCATTGCATTCAGCAGATACTTTATTCCCTGACTGCACTATTCACAAAGGTTTTATCACAAGATGTTGAATGCGATGTGGAACCATGACGGTAGATTTACTTGGCGGATGATTCGGCTTTCTTCAGCTTGGCCATCTCTCTCGTCAGGATTACGTTCCTCTGTAAACAGAAATAAGAAGAAGAAAAAAATGTTGGACATGTTCAATTTCATTTCGCATGTATTATAATTGTTACAACTTGTAATTGTTACAAATTGTCCTCAAAATAAATTTTCTATATTGCCTGTCATTTTATATCAGATAAGGATATGCCAGAAATTTTGCTTACAAAACACTGAGGATTCCTCGACTATGTCAAACAAACATGATCAATGTGCCAATTTGAGATTGTATTATACTAGAACTATAATCAAGACTTTAAAATACAAAATATTAAATTATTGGGTAATAATTCTTTAAAAAATTTGAGGTAGATAATTCCATCAAGTTTTTATTAGAACAACCTCACAGTAAAAGGCACTACACATAGTGATTATGCTGTCCAAGCCTCTAAGGTATCCACAACCACCTCTAAGATTACCTCTTTGCTCTTTCAAACTTGGAAGGGTCACAATTACATTATTATTTCCTACTAAAATACAAAGTTTCCCCCATACAGGTTAGACAGACTAGCAAGGAATCCCCGGTCATCATTTGAACTAAGCATTTGGGTTTATTTTCATTTTTGTTTAGGTTTCATGAACGGTTTCACAATTCATTCCATTTTCTCACCTTTTGCTTGGCACGCATGAGCTTGTAGCGGTCAAAGTCGGTCATCTGCTTTCTCCTCTGCTTGGCAGCGAGCTTCTTGGCCCAGATGGTGGCGTCCCACTTGGTGGTGATCTCGTCCTTTTCCCACGCCTTCCTTACGGTGCTGTTACGCGCAGAATGAGGGATGCGGATAACAAAGTCTGTCAGATGAAGCTGCTTGAAGCGCATTCCCCTGGCGCTTCACGCCGGAGAGTGGTCCATCAACAAGGGCCTAGGGTGGATGGAAACACAAAGGTGGGAAATGGGTTAAGTAGGGATTAATGGAAAGATTTAACCAGAACTTACCATTTAAATTTTGATCTTTATTTTATGAGAGTGTTGAGGAAAACCTGGGCATTACAGGCAAACTCAGCGCCCCCCCCCCCCCCCAATCTCTTCCACGGACTAACAAAACATCTTGATATTTGGCACATACATTATGACACAGAGTAACTCAATATAAATATAAAATTAAAGTTGTTTTTGGTTTTTTATAATTAATTAGCTTTGTGTGTATTAGTATAGGGAAATTGCAATTTTGAAGCACATCACAAAGTGTTTGGATGCTGTGTGCTAACCCATTTTCTGATTCTTATGAATTTAGTGTCAAAGATGTACTAGACTTGAGGCTTAAAAGTAATGAAAGCACAGAGTTAAAAGAAAAAAATTCTGGTAAGGTATTGCGGGAAAAAAACTACAGGGCGGTGGAATCCACCCCCAAGCCATTTTAGGGTCAAGATTGTTAACTGGCCAATCACTCAATACCCCTATACATGCTCACAAGCATGTGCATCAGTTTGTAAAAACCAGCTACAAAGTGAATATCAAACGCAAAGGTACTCACCCCTCCTCTGGTCAATGACATCAACGATGACACATAGCTTGCCCTTGTTTCGCCCGCTGGCGATGTAGGCCACACGGCCAACCTCGACGAACCTCCTGAACACCTATCAAACCAAAAAAGAAAAATCCAATATTAGTTTCAATCAGGTTACATGCTTGTACTACTTTGCTCATTATTATGGATGCAAGCTTGGAACTATAGTAAAAGATATTGATTAAAGAAATGTAATTTCAATACAGTTAATTCAAAATGTCCCTCTTCTACATGAGGTATGATATATTCCAATTTGATCATTTGTTAAAATCTTGAATAAACCCAAGATCTCATGAAATGATTTTGTTTTGTTTCTTCCCCCAAGGTCTATATAAAAGAAATAATTTGTTTTCCCCCCAAGTACGATTTAAAGGACAGGGAAGAAGGAATGAATTCCAAGTCATCATTTAAAGATAACTAGTTTATAGTCATTACACTATTAGGCCATGTAAAATTGATTTCATGTTGATCGTCCCCGCCCGCTTCCTTTTTGGGGGCCGCCTCCTATTTTTTGTTATTTGTTATTTTTTTTTTTTTTTTTGAATTTTTTTTTGAATTTTTTTTTTGATTTTTTTTTTTTTTTGAAAGAAAAAAAACATGAAAAACACTGCTAAAATGGCTCTATTTCTGATTTAAAAAAAAAAAAATTGTCGGCGGCCATCTTGAAAAAAAATAGCCTCGACTGTCGGGGGAAAATGTACCGAGCGAGCCATTTTGAGCGGCCATTTTGAAATATCAAATATAAAATAACATGGTACACCCTCCTCCCTCGTTTTCAAAAAATCCGGACGATCAACATGTAATCAATTTTACATGGCCTTATCAAGTGATCAAATCATTTTTAATCACAAAAGTATGGGTGATACAATTTGGATATCCGTATGTATTAACCTAGTATGTATAATGCAAAACTGATGTATGTTCAACGACACCCCAACAAATGAAAAGACAGTCATATGGGCAGAAGTAAAAATTTAGAAATTTGATTCTTGATGCATTGAAATGGGAACGAATGAAATTGAATGACAATGAGTACATAGTTCCATCTTTGTCAATTCAATTTTCACGAAATACAATTTTTTAAGACTGGTACCCCGTGATTCAGAGTTTAAAACAACACCTTTGATTCATTAAGCTCCCAAGAATAAATATTCAATGTAAATTAAATCCAAGAATTCATGTAGCTATGATATTTTTTCAGAATGAAAATTGGATGTATGCAGACAACACTTTGAATGAAGAAGAACAATTTAATGTTGTAGCAACTATCAATACGGGTGTAAATGTTCTTTTATGGGCAGGTCCAAGCTATTTGGATTGTGACGTACGGGACATTCAGAGACTTTAAACAAGAAATAACAACAGATGAAATTATTTATATGGCTATCTTTTGGTATGAGTCTGTGGCTATTATGGCTAGTTCATTTGTGGAAAGTTTTAGTTCTGACTAATTTTTTAATTAATTGTTAATGTAATTAATGTGCTGCGTGACGTACCGGACGCTGTGAACCTTACGTCACGCTGCACATTAATTACATTAACAATTAAAAAATTAGTCAGAACTAAAAATTTCCACAAATGAACTAGCCCATAATAGCCACAGACTCCTACCAAAAGATAGCCATATAAATAATTTCATCTGTTGTTATTTCTTGTTTAAAGTCTCTGAATGTCCCGTACGTCACAATCCAAATAGCTTGGACCTGCCCTTATATATGTATGGTGGTTGATGGATGAAAAATGAGTCTGTGCTTTCAGTGGCAACTTTTTTTTTTACTATGCTGCAAATATTTTTTGAGGAGTATTTATGAATCTGAAAGTTGAATCAAGAATATCATGGAAAATCTTTGTGAGAACAAATTTTGCAATTGGGATTTTGCAAATACAAATGAAAAATATATTGTAATCTGAGGAAATTTTCAGCATCAATGAATTTTTCAAGAAACCAACTAAACAAGTTGGTTTTCACTGTGATTAAAAAACAAAATGAGAGCTGAATAAATGACTTGACCCTTGACAGTGGCGTAGATAAATCAAGACCGAATAATGCCAAAAAAAGAATTAAAACTATTCTATTCTAAAACATGAATTCATGTAAGTCCTTAAACCAATCATACAGTTGAATTTGCAACATTAGGAGTTGCAATTAATATGGAGATCAATTTCATACTTTCAATTTATTATGATCACTTCAAATTAAGTGTATAATCAAAAGTAAAAATCCACATTTTCCTAATCTAAAAAAATGTAGATATTTATTTACATTGGGAACTGGCCTGAAGTACATGGAAAAGGCAACATGTGAGGAAGCATAATGGAATATACAAGAAGGTATAATTATGGTGAAGATATTATAAGTACAAGTATAACAATTTATCCATATCAGGAAATTTGGTTACCACTGGTTACAAAGTACTTAATACAATACAAATATATAAATTGAAAATTACAGAACAGTGATAAACATAATGAACAAGGTAATAAATGGACAGGAATTTTAGAAATGAAGTTTTTTGAGACATTACTTTTTTGTAATTTAAGCGGAAATCCACCCTGATATTAAGTTGATTTAAATAGAAGCAGGAGAAATGAGAAGAACAGGTCAGTGAAATTATGAGCAATTTCAGATTTACAATAAGAAATTTATGAATTTTTGAAGTTGCGATCAATCAAATACAAATTGGTACTCTGTGACGTATCTTGCATGCTCCCCCCCCCCCCCCTCCCCCTCCACTTTGCTCTGTACAGAAATTTCATAAACTCTGATCTTCTTAGTTATTTGTTTTATACAGATTTACAGGGGTTGAATAAAAACAGTCTATTTGCAATAATAATATTTAGGAATTAAGATGCATGTAGTCTACGAATGGAAATTTGTTTAAGGGCAAAAATAATTTGTATTCATTTTTTAGTACAGAGCAAAAGGGAGGAGAGATTGCAAGATACGTCGCTGAGTTTCCAATTTGTGTTTGATTGATCGCAACTTCAAAAAATCATAACTTACTTATTTTTAATCGGATATTGGTTTTTACTGATCAACTTTCATTTATTTGTTTCTCTCATTTTTGTGCTTCTATTGAAACCTACTCTATATAAGAGTGGACTTCCCCTTTGACGATGTAGCAATTAAACTAAGGCATGATGGTGATGAATTTCATTTTATAACCAGACCATCTTCTCCGCCTGCGCCTGAATACATACCTGTCCTCCCGCAGCTACACGCTAAAAGTATGCAAGATTAAGAATGAACAAAAGAAATCTTATTAAACCTCTCATTAAATCCATTACCACTAAATTTATTTTCATTGAGTGTTTAGACTCCCCCTCATCTCTCTTTCTCTCTCGCACTACCTCTCTCATGCGGAGTCTAGTCACAACTCGTTCCACCGTACCCACAGCGTTAGTTTTGCACTCAATTGTGTAGGCCTAGTGTGCATTCTTTCTTTCCCTCACACGTACACATGCACAGCATTTAACTCGTGTGTTGCGAGGTCCCGGTGCGAGGTACACTCATCGGACATACAATCACGCATTTCAACACTTCGTAGTGACATTAATATTGTGAAATACAATTGTCTTCACAAATATTTAGATTATGAAATATATATAGTCCTAATATTATAATCAAACATATCACATAATAATAATAATACACTCATTTAGGAGGCATATTATGGGACAAATTTATGACCGTACCCTATCAGTCATGCTGGAAACTGTGAAAAAGAAAGATGCTAACGAAAGAGGGCGTAAACTAAAATTAATATTCTTACATCAAGCTTGGATACAATAATTAAAGAAATATATTTCGATTTTTAACAGTAGTATTCGTTACTAAGAACATTTTTTGGAGGTGCAGGAACAGTACGCATAGGTAAGTATAAATAGTATTTTTTAATGGAGTACGAGGTCTAAAATATAAATTTTCTATGCAGCTTTATCTCCCTAATCAGCTAAGTAATTAGCTTTTTGTATGGAACGCCAAATATAATTGCGGTATACAATTATTATGTCATTTTATTTCTCCTTCTGCATGCTTGCATATACTTTTAGTCGTGTTAGAAATAAGAAATATTAAATATTGAATATTCACACACAAAAGAAATGCAAAGATAAGGACACATTTCAATCTTTGACTAGAAATACTCAAAAGTTACAAGTTTCAGGAAGTTTCTCCTTATCTATATCAACATTCCAATCAGCAGATCTTACTCTCTCTCTCTCTCACTCTCTCTCACTCTCTCTCTTTCTCTCTCTCTCTCTCTCTCTCTCTTTCTCTCTCTCTCTCTTTCTCTTACTCTCTCTCTCTCTCTCTCTTACTGGTGATTACTTACTATGCGCGATATATTCAATATCGGGGTATTAAATACAGATGTTTAAATATATGCACTACTGGTTTTATATGAATAAGGTCCAGATATGATCTGTCACTTACAGTACAGGTCGGAGGCCCTACCGGGTACTTCATCTTAGGGCGGGAACAACCCACCTTCTTCAGTAATTTCTGCCCAAACTACCTCTGCATTCAAAGGAGAGCTGTTCACTTTCTGAACCCACAAGCCGCCGAAGTAACTGACCACTCAAAGCCACACCTCCAGTTAAAACTGGAAAGTTCCGGAGGAATCCAATCCAAGATCCAATGGCTCTTAATAATGTACTAAAGTGCAGCCTCACTTTTCAGTTTTATCATAATTAGGAAGCAGAATATATAATTATGACAAGCCTGTAGTCGGAAGAAAAAAAATCCGCCTGCATGTATTGGGCTTATATAGATCAGGCGAATGCATCAAATTTGTGTTTAACAAAAAGAAAGTTACAACAATTTCTTTTTTTGTCCAGCCTCCATGATATCAACCTACAGGCATACAAGCAGGCGCGTACGCAGGGGGTTGGGGGGGGGGGGGTTAAACCCTCCCCCTTCATTTTGTTTGTATGTGTATGTTTAGAAGGAAACCCCCCTTTTTTCTAATTTAAAAAAAAAAAAAAATGCTAATGGGTGACCTAAAAAAGGTGACCTTAACCCCCCCCCCCCCCCAACGGAACAAAATGTTGATCGGTCAAATTCCAAATTTTGTGACAAAAAAAAATACATATATATCCTCTTATAAGCACATTCTCACAACGGAAGACTGACAAGACCTTTGATAAGTAACATAAACATATCATCTATAAATGCGAGCGAGTGTAACGAGTGAGCTTTGGGGATTCGAAATTGCTCTTAGTCGCTTGAACTTAGAGGCGCGTTTAACCGTAGGAAAAGGCCGGACCGTACTTATCAGAAAAGACAAGGAGCACGTATGAAGAGTAATATTATTAGAGGTGGAAATGAGGCACTGAAAAGATGAAAAAAGG
>JAVYIG010013546.1:0-46630 GCA_035222895.1 Strongylocentrotus droebachiensis
CGCGCCTGATAGCGGGACACTAAGGATGGGTTGGTGGCTGAGAGCATATATGGGAGATAATATTAAAAAACGGATTTTCGGCTATATCATATTACAGTCAGGCACGCTGGAAGCAGTTTGGGAATTGGGGGGGGGGGGAGTGGGCAAACATTCCAGGGGGCTCACCTTCAGTGCAGTGGCGTAATGCGCAAAAACGTTTGTATTAAGGGGGAGGGGGCGTCCGACCACTCTTACACGTTACATGCAGGCCTCGCGGAACGTTTTTCAAAATGGAGTATTAACGATCAGGTAGAGCGTAAATCAGGGCGTGGGGTCCTGGGCCTGAGTCCCAGGAGGGGGTCAAGGGGGTGAGCCCCCGGAAGCTCAGGGTTTTTAGGCATAAATTACGGTCATATAAGCATAATTTAGATACTTTATTTGTGACACTGGCAGGTCACTAATTGACGGGGAGTCCAGGGGGCAGAGCCCCCTGAAGCTTAGAGGTTTTATATAATTAACTACGGTCAGATGAGCATCCAGGGGCCCGCCTTAGGACCCTTGGTGGGGTTCAGGGGGCAGAGCCCCCGGAAGCTCGGGGGGGGGGGTTAGGTATATAATTACGGTCAGATGAGCATCCAGGTGGCCGCCTTAGGGCCCTTGCTGGGGTCCGAGGGCGGAGCCCCCGTAAGCTCTGGGGTTTTAGGCATTGAATTACGGTCAGATGAGCATTGGCAGGTCACTTTTTTTTTCTCTCTCTTTCGTTCTTTTTCTCAACATACTTTTTCAAAAAGTGAGGGGGGCTCGAGCCCCCGAGCCCAGCCGTTCTGCAGGCTCTGACATGAAGGCTTCTATATAAATAACCATTTATTTCGCCCTACTGTAAATTTGGGAATTTCTAATTTTCCAACAAACGCATAAAAAGGTATGACTTACACAAAAAATTGAGAAAAAATACCGGTAAATCATGTCATTTCAGCAACATTTTTAAACCACTGGTATCGAATAAGAAATGACCCCCCCCCCCCCTCCCCCATCAGCGTTCACGGGCTCATGTCTTCTCACCCCTATAACAAAAACACGCTTTCCCATCCTCTCACAATATTTCCACGATATGCGCGTGTCGCTGATATAAAAACCTCCATTGATAATACATGTGATTTATTCAGGTTTTTATTATTGTTATGTTCTTTTGGGTTAAAAATACAAACCATTTTTACTCCTTTACGGCTTTTCTTTCTTTTTTGGGAGGGGGGAGGCAGTTTTTTTTTTTTTTTTTTTTTTCGGGGGGGGGGGCAAAAATACGTTTTGCCCCCCCCCACACTTTTTTTGGTTGGGGGGGGGGGGAAGTGCCTGCCACCCCACTTCCGGTGCCTATGTATATGCTACAGTCAAACCTGTCACCAGAGGGAAACAGAAAAAGATGCCACTAATGTAGGGTGACCTTTCTAGACAGGTTCAACAATTAATACACATTTCTTTCTCATGCATGGAAGACAATTAATACATGACCACTAGATGGCCTTTCTAGAGAGGTGGCCAAATATATTAAGACATGTTTAGTATAGTAGCCATCCACTTCCACATCAGATTTCTGACACTGTCAGATTGATGACCTTTTTTTAAATGTTCAATTATGAAAGAAGAGAATTAGCTTACCAATAATAATGTGGAATTATCGAATAATCTACTCATGAGCTTGGCTTTACTTTTTTCGGGGACACGCTGAATAAGAGTAAGGATGAGCGCTCTTGGAGACTTATCTGACCGTAATTAAATGCCTAAAACCCCCGAATATCTGGGCCTCCGCCCCCTCGACCCCATCACGGGTTCTAAGGCGGGCCCCTGAATGCTTATCTGACCGTTATAAAATGCCTCAAATCCCTGAGTTTCAGGGGGCTCAGCACCCTGGACCCCACGCCAATTAGTGACTTGTCAGTGTCATGAATAAGGTATCAAAATATGCTCATCATTCTGACTGTAATTAAATTCCATACCCCCTGAGCTTCCGGTGGCTACGCCTTTTGATTCCCGCCGAGGAATACTACCCCCGAGGAGAATTACCCCCCGAGGACAATTACCCTCCAAGGACAATCACCCCCGAGGAATTTATAACACTGTGACGTATAACGCAAGCTTCTCTCCAAATTGCTATTTACAGAAAATAGCATAAACCTTCATTTTCTTTGTTATTTATGAAGTTCATTTCAGTCTTTTCAAATTATTCAATTCGATATGGGGGGGGGGGGGGAGGTTGCCCGATTCCCCTGTAGTTTTGCTACGGAGTAAAGAACAGAAATTACATTTCTTAGAAATTGAACAATACATTGCGCGTAGATGAGTACGCGTTACAGCCACAACAAAGATATTAGAATGTAAGATTTCCTTTATGCATCCTCTGTAAATTTTTTAATCAGCTGATCGTGTATTTGTCTTTGTATGTATAATGGGCCCTCATCCATGCCATGATTCATAATTAAGGTTTTTTTCACGTTATATATTTATTTCTGTTGTAATGCTGAAGTATAATATGTTTTCGTGTACGTTAATTATGTTGAAATAGAAGTTGCCTTCAAGTTATATGTACGGTGCCATGTCAAAAGAAAATAAATATCCGCTCTCTGGTAATTCATCTCATTTGATTTTTGTAACTCCAGCACAGTGTTTTTCAACCGGGGTGCCGCAAGAGAATGATTTGGAAAACGTTGATTTTGTAAAAAAATCAAATACCAGAAACGGTTAAAATATGTAGTTACATGAAAAAATAAAATGTTGAAGATACAAAGTGTCTTCCTTCCTCGCTCGCTGACAATATTTTGACAGCAAGGCAATAAGAGCAACGAGAGACCCGAATATCCTCATATTCGTGTATCAAGGTCATGACCGAATATATAACTTTTTATTTTATGTACATTCGGCGGCAAGGTGCCCGCATACAGAACTTTAAATAGTTTCTAGTGTGTGGATTACAAACTATTTTTTTACCAGTTTGAAAATGTCTTCTCCTTTTTATTCATAAATGTGCCCATACGTGTGTGCATAGCACTTGGCGAGAGCCAGAATCATGCAAAACTAATAGTCTGTAAAGACTTTGCGATTTGGGAGAAACTTTTCATTTCTTAAGAGGGTACCGTGACTAACAAAAAGTAAAAATAGCGCTGCTCCAAAGAAATGTATTTCTATGCATTGTGAAAAGCGCTGGACAATTACCTAGAACTTACATCCTTCGTGGAAATTAGCAACCGCACTGGCGTTGCATAAATTATAATAAAAGGAAAATGTGTAGTAATGAGTAAGACAACGTGCTTTAGTATTTGAAAGAATATGGATTCATGCAGGGGATCATATGGGCTCGTAGCCATCTCTGAGTGTGTCAGATCGTCTTTTGCTATTGAATCCTTATTTTCCACGGGGGTAGCTGTCCTCGGGGGTAATTGTCATCGGGGGGAATTGTCCTCGGTGGGGTAATTATCATCGGGGGTAATTGCCCTCGGGGGGTAATTGTCCTCGGGGGGTAATTGTCCTAGGGGGTAATTGACCTCGGGGGGTAATTGTCCTAGGGGATAATTGTCCTCGGGGTGGGGGGTAGTTGTCCTCGGGGGGTAATTGTCCTTGGGTGGTAATTCTCCGGGGGGGGGGGGGGGGCAATTTTCCGGGGGGTAATTGCCCTTTGGGGGTAGTTGTCCTCGGTGGGTGATTCTCCGGGGGGGAATATTCCAGGGGGTAATTGTCCTTTGGGGGTAGTTTTCCGGGGGGTAATTTTCCGGGGGGTGATTGCCCAGGGGTAATTGTCCTAGAACCGCCAATTTATGCTACGCTCCACCTGATCGTAAATACTTAAGCCTTCCCCCACCCACTCAAAAAGTGGGGCTGATGCGGATTTAGACGTTTAAGTACGGTCAAATGAGCATTTTTTGTATACCTTATTATTTTGTGACACTATTGGCGTGGATATACAGGGGGCTGAGCCGGCAGAAGTTTTAGACATTTAATCACGGTCAGATGAGCATTATTTTGTGACGCTGACAGATCGATCACCATTCATTCTTTCTTTCTCTCTTTCTTTATATTTCTTTTTAATATACTTTTTTTTTAAGTGGGGAGGAGCTCGAGTTCCCCGAGCGCCGCCGTTTCGCGGGCCCTGGCATGTAGGCCTCTAAACAAGCATATTTCTTGCCTGACTGTAAATTTAGGAATTTGTCATTTTCCGACAAACACATACAAAAGTATAATTTAATAAAAAGTGAGGAAAAATCTCGGAAACGCACGTCATTTCAGCAACATTTGTAAATCACCGGTATCGATTTTTTTTTTTTTTGTTTTGTTTTGTTTTGGGGGGGGGGGGGGGAAGCCTCCCCAAGCCCCCCCGGCCAGATCTCACAACCTTGTTGGAGGGGAAAATCGCAACTTATCTCTTTCTCTCTTTTTTTTTCTTTCCCTTTCTCTCCTCTTTCCCTTCCCCTTCCCTTCCTTCTCTTTCTTTCAAGTTTGCTGGGGGGGGGGGGGGGGGGGGGTGCTGAAAAGGCTCGTATAACAAAAGAAAAGGTCTACCCGTATTGCATGACTTTAAACACCGGACTTATGCTGGAAAAAAAGGGGGTGCTGGGAACACACATATAAGCGTACCCTTAATAACACTCCGGGCCAAAAGGAATTGGCGATAAGCTGGAGGAAGAACAAAAAAATGGTGATAATTGTGACAAACGGAAAAGTTTTCTGTGGCTATAGTACGTACGTCCACTGATCAATTTGCCAGTTTTAGATTCCCGTAGATCTAGATGAAAGAGTTAGATTTAAGATTTATTTCAAACTATCGCAAATTCGATTTCTCTTATTTTTTCGCTTTCATACAAAAGTAATGAACTTATTACCGAGGTTGGATTGTCCGTCTATGTTAAACGCCATCTACGTCTAATTATGTGTATGTATTGAAGAGAATTTTCCAAAACCTAGCTTTCTAAACTTTCTGTGAAAAGTCTTCAAGATGTTGTATTTAGAAGATTATCTGGAAAGTAAGTACAATTTTTGTAGGTATACGTATATTTTAAACTATATCTGGTATACAAAATTGACATATAACCTGTGATATTTGTAGAAATTGAGTACCAATTACTTTTGCGGGAACTGTAAATACATGTGAATGTATGTGATGAGTGGAGCATGCTATTTTCGGTCAGTCTCTCGAATGTTGACTTTTTACGTAATGCAGGGGCAATGTAAAAAGAATTGCAGAGTATTTTCGGTCACCCGATTTTTAGTGGTTGTATTTTTACTGAACTAAAAGTCAATGCCGATCGTATTTTGCAAGAATAGTCACTTCTAGAAAGCGGGTAGGCTATGCTATGAAAATTTATCACAGTTGATGTCCACTTTACTTTTTCAATTTTGATATTGCCCCACATGTTGACCTTCATGTAGGGAAGCCAACATTTGACAAATCGTCTGCAACACATACATAGCAGCATTAGATTTAGACCTAGATCTAGCATACTTTTGGTGTATAAAAAAATGTTTCAAACACCACTGTACAAAACTCAATTGAGTTCACTCAAATTTGGTACTTTACTGTAGACAATTCAATTGTAGATCTAGACCGAAAAAAGTGTTAAAAACTGTTAGATTCTAGTGTTATTGTATGCTTTTAATAAATTTCAGCAGCGGTATGCCGCCGCATCATATTCTTCATTTCTTGTGTGCCCTCTAACTGAAACATTCCTTGACTGACTTCTTTTAAATTTTGTATGGAGGTGTATCTTGGTTTGATGTACACACCTATAATTGTTGGTGATGCTGCCCCCAGTGCTCCGTCGTCTTTAGGGTAAATCTAAATGGCCATATTTTTATGGATTGTTTGTATGTGCTCTGCAGGCCACATTTCTCAAGGGATTTTGTTCAAATTTGAATGCAGATGTATCTTGGTATAATCTACAAGCCTACATATTTTGGTGATGCTGCCTCAAGTGTTCCGTCTTTTATAGGGTCAAAAGTAATATTTTGATAGATGTCTTGTGTGCACTCTGTAGACCCCATTTCTTGATGAATTTCTTTCAAATTTTGTATTTTGGTGATGCTTCTCTCCTTGTTCTAGGGCTGCGACGAGTAGTCGAATGCTTGAGTACCCGCACTATTGACAACTACTCGAGTACGATTTCTCCTACTCAAATATTCGGCTGCAAAAAAAAAAAAAAATCCTGGTCACCTGGCACGGTCCAGGCCGACACTTACCCGTGCCAGGGTGAGTGTCTGCCGCTGGCATGGTACCATCAGTAAGAATGTTTTCCAGCTCCATCACTGTCAAACTCACCACCAAACGGGGACCAAATGTCCGGATTTCTGTTTGGACTCTGAGGAAAATGGATCATTCTGCCATCTTTGGTTTTTAAAACAGCATTGTTTACTGTTATTATTATTAAATCGGCGCCTTTAACTCCCACTCAAAGTAAAATTGCATGAGTTTTCGGAGACTGACCTGGGATACAGCTCCCGTGGTATGGTGGTGGGAAAAAACAAAAAAACAACAACATTGCGTCCAGATATTCTAGTATTTGCTTGTTAGCCTGGGAGTGTACTCAGGTACCTCATTACACGGTTGTGCACAGCCTTACCTTGTTCCATCCTTTATAGGTTCAAAGGTCATTTGTCCATTTTGTGCATTCTTCATACTGCCACATCTCTTGAAGGATTTAAACAAAACTTTGTATGGAGGTGTATCTTGATCAAATCTACACATCTTTAGTGTTTGGTGATCATCACTGATGCTGCCACATTTCCTGTTTTGGCGGCTGTCTTTTGTTTGCTCTAACTGCCACATTTCTTGACATGAAAATGATTTTGAACATGAACTACACCAACTTCAAATTATCCAAGTTATAAGTAGGGATGTCAGACGCTCGCGCTGCAATCCTGAAATCGAGCCATCAATGTGCGTACGAGCCAACAGTGATTGTAGTCGAAATAAAAACATGCAATCTTTAAAAATTCATTAAAAATCAAAATTAGCAGGAAAGAACTAATTGATTAAGAATTACCGTAGATTAAAGTTGTATTCCAATATTGGAAGCATTTTCTTCACAAGTAGAATCGTAGAATCAATCAAAATATGGCAGTAAAGATGAGCTCTAATTCGCCCATTGGCCCTTTGCAAGCGTTTGAAAGGCATTGTGGCACCCATGGCACTGCTTTTCTGTGACTCTCTGAAAAACTGCGCATGTTTACATCAAAATCTGGAGGTGATCCTGGGGTCACACAATGCCCAAATTTGGACATGCCATTCATGAAACTTAAGAAAATAATCCATGCGCATTGACTTTTTTGCCTACCCCATACTTTTAATATATTTGAGCAGTAAAAAAAAGTTCCAATTTATAGCGATCTTTTTCTTATAAAAATGAACTTTTTGCAAAAGTCAATGTTAGTATCTTTATAAGTGATATTCAAGCATTCTTTGTGCCAAAAATCTAAGGGAAATTCATTCAGGATCATCTACAGATAATCACAAACTTCCGATGTATACTACCCAAGACTGAACAACCGTAAGTCTTGACACTCGCCCTCAACCCCTGGTGATTCTGTGCTGAACACGTACGGACCGAACGAAATATTTGCAGCTAGAAACTACTTTCCATGGATAAATTGAGAATTTTGATCGACTACAAACGTTGAATATAAGTTTTTCATAATTAAAGACTCCATTATTAAAGCAATAACTCAATATTTATTATAGAAAAGAAGTTGAAATGTTGAATGTGTGTACGAGTGAAATGCCGGGAGGAAGTATAAATGAAAGAAAAGCGTGATGTTATCATCAAGCCGCAATGGCCACGTGCGCGCACGTGGAAATTTCCATTGTAAGCGCCGGCATGTGGCTCTTCTTCTAAGTGCACAAACTCCCTCTTTAAAAAAGATAAAATGCAAGAAATTATTAAAACAAAGGGAAACTAAACACTGTTTCGAGGGAAATTACGTAGAAATGAGCAATTCTAGTGACTCAGCTGTAATTGTAAATATACAGGTGTTATTCTCCTGATACATTTGTAACATTACAAGAGGTTTTCTGGACATTTACCATATTTGTTTTCCTTTATCAAAAAGCAATTTTACATGTACTTGGAATTGATATATTTTTCCACCATGACTAGCTGCCAGAATTTTAATCCAAGTTTACATTGAAATATCATCTTATATTTGTATCGCTGATTATTTGAAATCTTTACTTGAAAATCAGCGATCCTCCAGATCCTCAAATCGATCCTCAAATTTTATCAGGAAACATTTTTCCTGTGATATTTTTTTTTTTTTTAAATCTTTGTTTTTCTTTGTTTTTCTTTGTTTTTCTTTGTTTTTTGCCATGGCAACCTTATATTTTAATTTTAAAAATGTTGTGGAAATATGTCCCTGCCATTATCTTGGAATGCAAAGTGTTTTGAGTAGCAATTTGATCTGGAAAGTAAATACCGGTATATTAATTTTAAAATATTTTCTTATTTTCTTTGTTTTGTTTCCATGGCAACAATATATTTAATTTCAAGGTTTCTCTTAAAAATGTTGATAAAAAGAATATAATGAAGAAAAGTTCTGTTGAAATTTCAATGAGAAACAAGATATATTTTTTGAGATATGGCACATCAAACATTGCTTGCAATGTTGAGGTATGTACTCTTTACTATGTACTTAAATTACACTCGGTGCCATGCTTACATTGTAATTTCCTATGCAAAAACTTCAGGAAATACCCCTAAATAAAAACATTAAAAAATTAATATCTCGAGAATCGATTTATATTTTGACTCCATTTTTTTTCCATATTGAATGATAAATTGTGTTCTCCAAAAACAGTGCAAAATTTTCATGATTTAATGGACTTCAATTTTTAGTCTAACATCCCTATTATAAGTGATTTTAGGTAGGCCTACCATTAGAAGTGCTCAAAATTTAAAAAAAAACAAATCATTTTGGACCGATACTTTTTTACGGTTCAATTTCGAGGAAGAAAATCCGGAAAAAGCACCCTTAAACGCATGTACAGTCAAGCTGGTAAGTGCAACAGATGCATATTAGCCAAGGCCTAATTTTAGAGTATAAATAGATTGGATAGGCATCTGCTGAAATGACATTTTAGTCCAAACTTTGCACAGGAGACCCTATGACCGCTTCTGTCTCTAAAGAAAGGAGCTGACCCTACCCAAATAAGGGGCTAACAAACAAAAGAGACAGAAATTTTCAGTCTAAGATTGATGGTAATGAGTGCATAACTATCACTCCTACAAAAGTACAATGCATGAAGTCTAACCCTAAACGGAAAATAGACTCCATACCAGCTGACAGGTGTAAATCAAACCATCAATTTAAAAAAAATGTATACCACTAAAATACTCTACTATTACAACATAACGTGGGTTATGATTAACCCTGCGAAGGGCGCAATTTTGCGCTTATAGAACCACCAATTGCGCCCGTATCGGTATGTCATCCTAAACTAGACGGCAAGGGCAGCGTGCGAATTCCGAGCTAGGAGCGGCCGCTCTCTACTAGCTTTGTAGTCAGTCAGGGGCGTCGCTAGACCTTTTTCAGTGGGGGGGTGTAGAGGCCAACAATTACCGACAAAACTAGCCACCAATTACCGACAAAATTAAATGTCCAATATCTACAAATTCAACCCTATAAACGTGGGGCCGAAGGCTAAATTGTTTTTCCTATGGACTATCTATAGTACTTGCATATGCGCAAAATTGTCATTTTCCTCGACGACATAAATATACGAATTATTTCTTCAATTTAGTCAGCATCATAGCTATATATTTTAATGCAGGCGCGGAGCTAGGATCTTATTTTAGGGATGGGCGGTAGTGAACAAGAGATTCACTTTAAAGCGCTTATTAGTGGGGTGTGGGTGATGGGCCTCCCGCGCGAAGCGCGGAAGCTTAGACGTTTCCTTAAATTATCAGGAAAAGAAGACGATTAATTGTACCGTTTTCGACTGGTAATCCGTGGCTGTATAAAGTTCCCCCCCCTCCCGCGCGGAACGCTAAAGCTTTGACGTTTCATTAAATTATTATAAAAAAGAAGACGATTTGCTGTACCGTTCTCGACTGTTTATCCTTTTCGGAATTCAGTCCCCCCCCCCCCCCCCTCCCGCGCAAAGCGCGGAAGCTTTGTGGTTTCATTAAATCATGAGAAAAAGCAGACGATTCGGTGTACTGTTCTCGACTCTTAATGCTTATCTGAATGAAGCTTCCCCCTCCCGCAAGTTTTGACGTTTTATTAAATTATTAGAGAAAGAAGACGATTAGTCGTACCGTTTTCGACTCCTATTAAGCCCTATTCATCCGAATTCAGTTTTCCCCTCTCGCGCGAAGCGCGAAAGCTTTGACGTTTCCTCATATTATTAGAGAAAGAACATGATTCGTTGTACCGTTTTGACTCTAAATAAGCCCGTTAAATTGTGTCTGAATTCAGTTTCCCCCCTCTCGCGCGAAGCGCGGAAGCTCAGACGTTTCCTTAAATTATTAGAGAAAAAACACGATTCGTTGTACCGTTTTCGACTCTAAATAAGCCCTATTAATTTTGTCTGAATTCAGTTTCCCCCTCTCGCGCGAAGCGCGGAAGCTTTGACCTTTCCTTAAAATTATTAGAGAAAGAACATGATTCGTTGTACCGTTTTCGACTCTAAATAAGCCCTATTAATTTTGTCTGAATTCAGATTCCCCCGCGCGAAAGCTTTGACGTTTCCTTAAATTATTAGAGAAAGACGATTCGTTGTACCGTTCTCGACTCGTCTATATGAAGTTTCCCCCTCTCGCGCGAAGGGCGAAAGCTTTGACGTTTCCTCAAATTATTAGAGAAAGAACACGATTCGTTGTACCGTTTTCGACTCTAAATAAGCCCTATTAATTTTGTCTGAATTCAGATTCCCCCTCTCGCGCGAAGCGCGAAAGCTTTGACGTTTCCTTAAATTATTAGAGAAAGAAGACGGTTCGTTGTATCGTTCTCGACTCGTCTATATGAAGTTTTCCCCTTCCGCGCGAAGCGCGGAATTTTGTGGCGTTCCATCACAATATAGAGAAAGGAAGACGATTCATCGTACCGTTTTCGACTCTTATTAAGCCCTATTAATCTGAATTCAGTTTCCCCCTCTCGCGCGAAGGGCGAAAGCTTTGACGTTTCCTCAAATTATTAGAGAAAGAACACGATTCGTTGTACCGTTTTCGACTCTAAATAAGCCCTATTAATTTTGTCTGAATTCAGTTTCCCCCTCTCGCGCGAAGCGCGGAAGCTTTGACATTTCCTGAAATTATTAGAGAACGAAGACGATTCGTTGTACCGTTCTCGACTCGTCTAAATGAAGTTTCCCCTTCCGCGCGAAGCGCGGAATTTTGGGCGTTTCATCACAATATAAAGAAAGAAAGACGATTCGTCGTACCGTTGTTGACTCTTAAACCTTGTTTGAATTTAGTTTCCCCGAAAATTTTAAACTTCTGATTTCTTTAGCTGATATTATAGGCAAGTGAAACTTCGAGAAAATACAAGTAACTGTTGTAGTCACTCTCGAAGTCGTCAAAGCGGATAAGAAGTCACAGTTCGTAGGGAAAAAAACTTGTCGACCGACCGACAATATACTTCTGCATTGATATAGTACACGAGGATCGAGCAAGAATACCGACACAGCTGACCCGACACAGCAACATATTTACCCGTGTCTTTCTTGCTCCCTCGACGAGACGACTCCACCCAACAACCCCCTCCTCTCTTTTACTCCCACTCCTCCTCTCTCAGTCTCTTATCTTCCCTCTCTCTCCTCTCTTTCATCCCCCGTTTCTTTTGTTTCCCTTTCACTCTTTTTTCCTTTTCTTTCTTTTCCTTTCTTTCCTCTCCTCTCTCTTTTTCTTTTTTCTCTTTCTTTCTTCTCTTTTCTTCCTTTCTTTTCCTTTCTTTCCTTTCTTTTCCTTTCTTTCTTTTCTTTTCTTTTCCTTTTCTTTTTTTCTTTTCTTTCCCTTTCCCTCTCTTTTTTTTCCCTCTCTTTTTTCCCCTCCCCCTTTTCTCTTTTTCCCGACGGCAGCGCAATTTTACCGACAATATCCTGACAGGTGGGGGGGTGTCGCACCCCCCCACACCCCCCCTTTGGCGACGCCCCTGTAGTCAGTGTGTGCACTTCTTGGTCGGCGCGCACGTTGAATCCCTGTGTAAAATCTTATACACAAATTCGGTTCTGAATAACTCGACCCATACCTTACCCAGAGCTGCCAAGTAGTACGGATTTGCTGTATTCCGTACGGAAATCAACTTAAAATATGAACGTACGTTTTTTCATGTTAAAATACGGAAGAAGAAAGAATCAATTGTGTAATGTGTATAAGTCTATGGGCGATGCGCCCGCCGTGTCAATTGTGTATTGGTCTATGGGCATGGCTGGTGCGCTGAAAGACGTTTGTCGACTTTGGATATCCGTTTGTATTGTTTACTGTGCATGTGTTCGGTGCTTCGAGCATCGATTGTCTGCGTGTGGGACTGAAGTGAAATCGGTGCTGCAACTTGCCACTATGCGTACACGTGTGTGTGTGTGTGTGTGTGTGTACTAATTGTGCATGCGATGTGACTACGCGAGTCGAGTGCATGCTAATGACGTCGTTGCTTTGGAAGCAACATGTACATTAGAGACATTTAAGAGTTAGAACTAAAATGAAGGACATTTGCAGAAAAGACTAAAGGAATTGTACATTCAATGACGGTAATGAATGTTCATTTGATAAGCTACTTTTGAAAGGGCAAATTAATGTTAAGTCCATTGTGCCGTGCTTAGTGGTGTAGATCTACAATTGTTTACGTGTGGTACGGAAATGTAATAAGTGATCGAACATTGCTGATATAAACTATGCATGCATATTTTTTTCACACAGAAAAAATACGGATTTTTTAGTCAAAATACTGATTTTGGGGGATAAGAATACTGAAAATGCAAAATACAACTTGGCAGCTCTGCTTACCATGTCATACGCATACCTGCCAACCCTCCCAAATAATCTGGAATATCCCGTTTTGGGGGAATTTTTAGGAACCCATCATTTTTTTTTTTTTTTTTTTTTTTTTTTGTGTTGCTTAAGCCAAATTAAGCTTGTTTCATCATATGCCACGATGTGAGAGTTCACGTATTGCGTGCGTTGAAGGGCTGCACGATTGAGCAGCGAATTTGTATCCGCTTTTTTGCACAGATTTACTGCGTATTGCCAGTTACACTGTCGCTGCATGTGCGAACGCCTGTTAAGGGTACAGATTTCTTATTTTCGAAGACATACCGTGCTAAAAATTCTTAATTCTCATTTTCAAATGTTGGCAGGTATGCACACGTACCCAAAACCACGTAAATTTCTGCGGTTGCGAAACAGAGCGTAGCAACCAAGTTTTTGGCGGTCGATTTTGTTCTAATAGTCGATTTTGTTTTGATTGATCATTAGCTGAACCTGAACCTAAGCGATTCGCTTAACCCATAGCTAAATCATAGCAAAACTGCAATCTATTTCCATCATGATTGCCACAATTTTTATATAGTTTTCTTGAATAGAGGTATGAAATCTAAGCTTAGATTGTGATTATTCTGGCCATGTATAGTTGTATACTGAATTTCGATAATCAATTTTCAAAGTAAAGTTTTCACAATAAAATCAGAGTCGTTTTAAAACAGTGCATAGACATAGTTATATGATAGTATTACTTGATACAGTTCTTGCATCAACAAAATTCACTAAAACTTATTTATTTAACTACCGGTAGATGAATGCTTTATTTTTTAATGGGTACCAGTAATCAATAGGTAAAAATGAAGCAGGAAACCTGAATCAAAGTTAAATAAGCCAGTAAGCCTACTAATACTGTGAACTTGGAAAACTGTACCTTTTCATGAACTAAATGAAAAAGTTGCCCCTAAAAAGAGTAGACTCCAAAATGGAAAAAAGTAGCCCCCAAAATGGAAAAAAGAGCCCCCGAAAGTTGAAAAAGCAGCCCCGACAATTTCCCCAAAATTGTATATAGAGCCCTCAAAATAAAACAAGTTGGGAATTTTTGTATCTTGCCTAATTTGTAAACATAAACAGCTGAAGCTAAAATGATAACCAGCCGGCAATTTTTGAAACCTGTGTAATTGGTTGTCAATTTTTTTTTTAATTGCCCATTGTTCATTCCGTGATGTCACTGAAAATTCAGCTGTATTACGATCGGAGTCTCGAGTGGGTTGATTCTTCGCTCAAATTTACAAGTTAAACAAATGAGATATTCATACTCGGTGTAAGTTTACAATTGTGTTCAAAATCTGGACTCACATGCAATCTGATGCATATTTTTAAACATTTAAGACTAATGTTTCATATAAATTTTTGGTTGAGAAAGAATGTTAACCTGCTGAGCACGATTTTCAAACCTGTACAAACAAAATTCAAACCTGTACAAAAAAAATCAACCTGTTGCTGTTAAATTTTTCAAATCCATTGTGGACCACCCTGAAAGAGTGCTTAAGTTTAATTTTGTCTGAAATTGTTGGATACTACCTTCTCTATCTAATGATGCTATGTTTTTATATCCATATATTTTTTTCTTCATTTTAGTGATTGAGCAGTTACCAATCGAATTGAAAGAGAGATTCACGGAAATGAGAGAAATGGATCTTCAAATTGAAAGTAAGCTACAAAAAATATAATAACATTTTATGTTAAAGGCATTGAATATACATGTTGTTGAAGCAAAATTGTATTAACGTAACAGCTCAAAGTAATAAATCAATAGATTAGTTCTTAATGAAAAGAATATTCTTTTTGATCAGTAACAATAAATCTCGATGAATATTTCATAGATATGTTTGTGACTCTGAATGTACTTTTACTATGACCGAACTTACCACTTTACCCCTTTCCAATTACAGATTCTGTGGATACAATAGAAGAAAAAGTGAAGAAATTTTTTGAGGCTGCCAAAAAATTAAAAACTGAATCAAAACAACAGCAGTATGATACATTACGAAAGGTGAGTTAGAATTGATACTATACATATTTCTTAATTTTCAGTTATTTCTTACATGTTTAAGCCTCGGTCACAAATGCCCTTACAAGCTGCTACGAACACCCTACAAACGATTTTCAGACAATGGAAAAACAGGGAGATTCGTACAAAATTATTGTTCATACAAACTTTTTTGACCGTAGCATTAAGTACACTTCCCTTTTTATTTTCTACATCAGACTATAAAATGTTATCCTAGTTTGCAAATTATGCTGAAGTAATATTTAGTTTCCTTGTTTGTTTTTCTCTGTTCATATATCACTACATTTGATAGAAAGAAATATAATATTCATAAGTGTTCAACTTTGTAATATTATGCAAGTAAAAGGACTGACCATTTAATATGTAAATAATGATGTAAATACTTTTGTAATGAAAACATACTTTTTTACATGATAAGTAATCAATTTTTTGTATCATTTCTGTCATTTTAATTCATTTTGTATGCTGTTTACAGGAATATTATAAACTGTTAGACAGTGCAGATGAAAAAGTTCAAATAGCGAACCAAGTATATGACACAGTAAGTACAGGGAACTTTGTGAAGTAATTTTTGTATTCTTTGTATTCTTATCCAAACTTTGTGTACATATATGTTTGCAAACTGAGTGAAAGCTCGTGATAGGAGGGATGATTTGGGAGGATCAAAGCATTTATGCAAGTACATGAGTTACTATTGCCTCTCCCCTTTTCTTGTTGTTAGGGGGGGGGGGGGGGGGTTGTCTTTCATGTTTTTAAAAAAAAGTGTTATTGTGTTTTTGGGGGGTGTTTTTTTGTTTTTCCAAATGTTTGGAGAATTGACCGTTAAATTTGTGTTTGGGTAGATAGAAAGTATTATAAGATGATGACGTGGATCATAATCAAATGATTTGTTGAGAGCGTACACGTGACCAGGCATTTATTTTGCCTAACGCGTAATTTGGATAATACCGGTCATTATCCAATGGTAATGACAGTTCATTATCAAAATCATGTTATAAAACATAATTTTATAAAACAAATAAAACATAATCTTATAAAACAAATAGTACACATCATTTCTTTCGGGCATACCGGTAAGTAAAATTTACCACACTCGTTACCTTCTAAACAGTCCAAACACCCTCGGCTAACGCCTCGGGCGTGTTAGACTGTTTTTCTTACTAATACCCTCACTGCTTTGTATTATTTTTATACTATTATATTTCATTAAAGGGATAGTTGAGTTCTGTTTTCAGGCTGCAAATGCCTTCAAAGTGCATGGTTATTGCTCTTATTCTTATCTATGACATTTATAATGCCCTTTTAGAACCTAAAAGTGCTATGAAGGTAATTTTAGACCCCAAAATGTGTATAATTTAGCCAATATGATCATACCAATTCAGCTCCACTTTCAAAAACACAGTGACCATTAATTAATTATTTAATTAAAAATAACAATACATGAGCCAGCTAATTGTGAGTAATATAAGCAACACGAAAATGCCAACAAAAAAGCAAACATCTCTGAACCAATTTTGATCTAAAAAAGATGATTTTGTCATTTAAATATTATGTTCTTTCAAATTTGACAATCATTTTTTCATTATCTCACAAAAAAATTATTTTGTGCAGCGCCCTCTGCAACAGAACTCAACTATCCCTTTAACCTTTTTTTTCTTCAAATGAAATTTTAAAAATCTCATGTCAATTTTTGAATGCCTTTGTGCTGTTAACTTTGCAAAGCTTATCAATTTAAGGGGTTTAAGTTAAATGTTCAAAGTTGTACAATATTTGGCAATTTTTTTTTGACATTGTTGATTGATGAACTAAGGAGTTATCTTCATCTAGTTAGATGTGTATTTTTATTATCCCCTCGCCGACGAAGTCAGAGGGGATATAGAAACGCTGCCATGCGTCCGTAACAAATTTGGTTTCTGATTGATAACTTCGGTAATGATTGACGTATTTAAATGAAATTTGATATGAAGGTACATGATATCAAAACGCAGCCTTAGTTTAATTTCTGAGTATGTAGGTCAAAGGTGAAAGGTCATAGCTCATTAAATATGCAAAAACACCTAGTTATATATGTGAAAATGTGGTTAACTTCCTTGCCTAGTAATATAATAGTATAGTCCAATGGAGGTAACCTGCGAGGGGATGCTACGCTTTGTGTTGACTTGTTTGATTTTATACAGGACTAAGTTAACATTGGTATGTGTGGTAAAACATTTTTTTATACCTGCATATAATTCTTGAAAAGTAACATGACACAACATTATTACTATATATCTATATCAAAAACACACCTTAAGATTGGAGATGCATATGATTTCAAGTGATGTGCTCACTGCATGATTCCATGGTCTATCCATATTGTTATGTAGCCTACTTGTAGGCCTATTGTTTCTATTTAAAAAAAAAAAAAAAAAAAAAAAGTGGAAATTTTTACAAGCTGAATTTAGTCAGGCTTTGCCAAATGTCAAGAACACAAAAGACTTTTTTACATTAAAAAAAAAAAAAAAAAAAAGGCTCATAATTACAAAATTTAATGTTTATTATATTTTCTTTAATTCTTGAATCTTAGGTTGAAAGATATTTACGAAAACTTGATCAAGAAGTGAGTAGATTCAAAATGGAGCTAGAAGCAGATCATGCGGGTATTACAGAGGTTCTTGAGAGAAGTAAGTGTACAATTTATGTTTTCCTCTGTCAATTTTCTTCATGCTTTTATACAGTGTGTCATTGTACATTTAGAAGGTTTCTGGTTTGACAATCAAAACTTGTTTAAAGTTGTGTTCTTTTATGCAATAAGAATGTATCATCATTTAAGAGTCGTTTTTAAGCATATCTCTCCTCAGGAGTTATGTGGTCATATGTAGAAATATCATCTTTTGAAGTATTAAGGTACCACTAGAATTTAGAAGGATATCTGACAAAATCAATCCAAGTCATTTAAGATGTGATTTGATATTGCCAAGGAAGCTGAAGCTAATGTTGTATCAAAGTGGTCAAAACAACAGCTGTGAGAACAAAATATTGGTCTCAGTTTCATGGTATCAGTAAGCTGTTATTAAAACATTATTTTGAACACATGGGAAAGGCAAAGATAGAGAGAAAAGTCATTATAAATAGTTTAATGCCTGCATGTTTTGTAAATCCTTTTAACCCTTTCCAATCATTTCTGTTACTTTTACAGGATCTTTAGAATTAGATAGTTCACAGCCTATGAAGTCAGGGTCCGCAAAGTCAGACAGTGAGTGAATTATTTCATTCATTTCAATTAATGAGCAGACTCCAAAGATATATTTTGAGAAAAAAATGGCATTTATTATTCTACAGTTTTTATCTTTCTTCTTGACTACATCTCCACAACACTTTCTAACAGTAATTATTATTTACTTTAGAAAATTAAACAGTTGACCGACAGATGCGGTTACGGTACACCATCTGTCGTGCACATTATGAATTTACAGGGCTCTGGATTATATACAGATTATATTAACCTGTTTCAAATTCAATGCAAAATCTTGCAAATCTTGTTGCTGGACTAAGATTGCCTTTAAAATTTGAGAAAATGTGTGACTAGAAGATGCTGAATTCAGAATTTACATTTGAATGGAACACTTGCTGTGACATACATTTTTTAAAACACTCTGTTGATTTTCTTTAACCATGCATCTCTATGTTATCTCTGCATTACACGATATGAAAAGTTGTATATATATATATGTGACATCTGCCATTCTCTAATGATGTAATGTATTTACTATGGCATGTTTCACCACAGAGAGAAAGGTCTCCCATGATAACCATGTAGACAAACGGGTAAATGCAGACAAGATCCTGTCCACCTTGGCTACCAATGCAGTGCAGGACATCGCACCATCAAGGAGTAGTAGTCTAAGTTCCAATAGCAATTCCCTTGTGAATTCCAGGGAGAGTTCAGGCAACTCTCAACCGTCCTTACCCTACAGCCTGGATAATGTGGGTTCAAGTAGCGCAATAGCTATGGCTGCAGCTCAGGCTGTCTCAAATACGTTACATGTAAGTTGATGTAAATGACTACCGGTATCTTCTTTATTTCTAAGTGGCCTTTTGATGACGCCTATATTGTTATAGCTATATATAGTGGTGACAGACCATATTCTGTGCTTATTTTATAATTCCAAATATGTTGAAGTAGAGCTGAATTATAGATTGACAAATATATACAAAACTACCTATATCACATGTTTGGTTGATGCAATATGTGTACAAGCAACCCTTTTCCCTTATTTATAGTTTTTTCATGTGTGTAGTGGTGGTTATTTTACCCGACTGTTAAGAAAGCATAAATGCTTGTTAGTAAGCAACCAGAGGACCGACGGCTTTAGGTCCTCTCTGAAAGCCCTGGTAATGAGGAATAATTCCTTACCAAAGGTCACTAGCGCATCGCCTTGGTTTCGAAACTGGGTCGCCGGATTACTAGACCACTGCTCTACCAACTGAGCTATCGCGCCTCATGTGAATGTTTTCTTCTTGTGCTTATCTAAGTGGTTTATTTTAGGATAATGGGAGCAAAATCGCTCCAAGCCCGTATTTGACTACCCCCTGTTATAATGCTTCATGCAAACAACCATAATGCTTTGATATTTACAGATGCAGCAAGGAAGGAGAACAGCAAGCTTGAAGGCCAGCTATGAAGCTATCAAGTCTGGGGGTTACTCTGGGCTTGGTACGTTAGGCAGGGACTTCACCTATGGCAACACGTCCACCTCAGATGGAGTCCCATCCTCGTCTTCCTCAAGCACTAAATCTAGCCGCCATAGAAACAAGAAGTAAGACTTGATCTTCTATTTTCCTTATAAGTTATGATGAATTGTTAGTATGAGGGATCGATGTGGACTATATACCTATTGATTGTATAGCAGCAAGATCATGATTTTCAGCTTTATTAACATCGCTCACTTCTGTCATGTTGTGATGCTCAGAGTGTTTTGACTTCATTACCCTGGCTATAGCCAAGCCGCCAAAGTAACTAACACTCAATCATATTAGGTACTCAGTTACACCTGGTGGAGAGTTGTAAATGCAGATCAATGTCTTTCCAAAAGGGTTGATTTTTTAACCCATCAATTCTATGATTAAAAGTCAAGTGAATGCACCACTATACAGTGCGTCCCAGAAAAAACAACTGAGAATTATCTGTTTTATCCTAGAAATGTGAATTTCTCTTTGAAATTCAGATACCATTCGCCAAATGACTTTTTGGTACCCTTTCTTCAAATTGTTTAATCGCCCATGCATGAAATATGAATCATACTAGTTGCATCAGATGAAAGAAGAGGATCTAAGCTTTACATTTATATGTCATTTATTAATTATAATTGTGATTAACTTATGATAAAACATTGATAATTCTCGGTTTCGTTTTTGTCTCGCCTGCGTAGGCGTAGCAAAAAAGCGAGACATAGGCGCCGCTTTTCCGGTGACGGCGTCATAATTTTGAAAGTATAAGTTCTTAGTCAATGAATTGTAGGGATATAAAGTATCCCCAATCATGTGAGTAGTATTTCAGGTCACTAAGTTAAAATTTAGACAAACTTAGACTTTGTTGTGGCATCAACATAAAGATTTGAATTTTTTAGCATATTTTCAAAATTGATCGTTAAAATTCCATGAAACCTGTACACAAGGGTTATCAAGTATCACAAATCATATGACCCAAATTCCAGGTCACAAAGTCGAGGTCAAAGGCATTTTAGGTCAGTATGTGAGGATTTAAAAAAAATATATATATACCGGTATATATTTTTTCATGTTCCAGTAAAGTAATTAATCTTGGTACAAATTATAGTAAATAATTCTTCCGATGACTCTTGGTCAATATTCACTTCAAAATGCTGATTATGTTTAGAGGATTTCATTTGGGGGGGGGGGGGGGCTGCTAATGGGCCACCCTGCCTATGAATAATGTCCCAACCTCAATTTTTCATCATATTGAATTGCGTAATGCAGGCGAGACCGCCGAGAGCGTTTCCCTTGTTTGTTTTTAAAGGCAAATTTGTGTAGTGCAGTTTTTCTGGGAATTTTTTCTTTCCCTATGGAGTCAAATCCACATGATCAAGGTTAGCATTCTAGTTTGGCTACTAGTGCTGTGTGAATATTCTGCTATTGTGCCCATGTATGATTATAGGTGTCATAATAGTTTGGCAGTACAGTATGATCTTGGTCATCTTTTGGATAGACACTTTGAGAAGACGTCTTTCTGTGAAATGCACTACATTTTATTTTTTCTTACTTAAAGGGCATACATTTATTTAGAAATTGAATAGTATTTAAAAATATCAGCTATTTATCACCCCTTATTTCCAATTTCTTTATTTCAGGAGGAAAAAGGGTAGCAGCAGTTTAGATATGTAAGTATCTTCGTAGGTATTACACTTTTTCGTTATTATAAAATCAGAAAGGGATATAAAGTTAGTATTAGCCATTATCAGTGTAGCAAGCCATCCTCAGCCTGGATAATATTTCTTGAACCTGAGAAATGAATACCTCATTATAAATCAGTAGACTTTAAAATGTAATTGAAGAAAAATCTATATCAAATTCCAACCTTCGTTCAGTATGCAGTGCTCTTCATGCACAACTATGCAGTGAACCCAGTTTGGGTCAGTAATGATGTGTAGTGTAACTCATTTTGGTACTGGAATATCTCACAGGATGATACCATTATCATTACATGTTAGATATACAATGAGCACTCAGTCTGTAGGTCAAATTAATGATACTTAGCTAGAAATCTGTTATTTAGAGGTTGTGTGTCTGCCATCTTTGCTTTCATTACCATTTCAGGCTCATTTTCATTCTCTAACCCTTCACAGATTACAAATCACCAACACTATCATAAAAGTGAGTTCCAACCAACTCAAATTCATATTCATTCCCTTTCTTAGACACAAGAGTTCATCCAGTTCCACCAGTCAGCAGCAGCAGCAGACACAGCAGCAGACACAGCAGCAGCAGCAGCAGCAGCAGCAGCAAGGGGTAGAACTGACTCCTCTCGCAGAACCATTAACAGAACAACCTGCTGAAGATACCACAACGACATATGATTGGACCTTCGATCCAAACGAACCTAGATACTGCTTGTGTAACCAGGTGTCTTATGGTGAAATGGTGGGATGTGATAACCCCAAGGTAAGCTTTTTTGTGTGTGTTCGGTTGACTTTTTTTTCAGTAGGGTGATAGGGGCCAAGTAAACTAATGGCAAATGTCACAATATGTTTTCAAATGAATGGCATGTTGGAAAATCTCAGCTCAAATGATAAACACCATCAAACTAATGATCTATTGCTTTACAACTGACATTTTTTATACGCTAGAGCTGTATAAGAAGTCTCTAGTAACAGATTACATAGAGAAACTGCTTACATGTTGCTTAGTCAGTACTGCTGTTGAGTTTACTGTGTATGTTGTCAGAAGCAATGTGTTTACCATTGACAGTCACTATACTTCAAGTTTTCCATCAAAATGTAGTATTACTAAACCCTATCTAGCCTGGGCTATTTTGAAACTACATAACCTGGGGGGGGGGTGGTGGGGGGCTTCTAAGGCCCCACCTATTTGCATGTGAACAAGTGTACAAGTGAAGTGTAAAGATTACTATGGTAATAGATTTTGTTTTTGTTGAAAAATTCACTCATTTGCATATTTATGCAAATAAGGTAATCAAATTCACATTTTTACCCATAAATCATATATTCTTCATATTTAAACATTAGTTTTCACTACATACATTATTTAGACCATTAGGGATAATAATAAAACAATACAAATTGGAAGAGCCAGGTTATTCCTTATGTTATCTGTTGTTTTGATAATTTCTTATGTAGACTATTACGTTTTTTTTAAAAACTTAGGCCAAATAATAAAAAAAACATGTTTAGCGTCCTTTTTTTTTTTTTTTAATAGGAAGGAGGAGGTCCTTTTTACATTCAAACTCACATTTAATGGTTATAAATGTTATAAATAACATAATTTTAAAGGGAGTTAGTCTACATTTTTATGCCTCCGTTACGAAGTAGCCGGAGGCATTATGTTTTCGGGTTGTCCGTCCGTCCGTACGTCTGTACGTACGTCCCGTTCTCGTGATCACGTTATCTGAAGAACCGATCGATGGATTCCTGCCAAACTTTGGTCATGTATGTATCTTGCAGAGTCGATGAACTGATCAGATTTTGGGGTCACGAGGTCAAAGGTCAAAGGTCACAGGGCTCATTATGTATGCAAAAACAGCTCGTGATCGCGTTATCTAAAGAACCGATCGATGGATTCCTGCCAAACTTTGGTCATGTATGTATCTTGCAGAGTTGATGAACTGATTAGATTTTGGGGTCACGAGGTCAAAGGTCAAAGGTCACAGGGCTCATTATGTATGCAAAAACAGCTCGTGATCCCGTTATCTAAAGAACCGATCTATGGATTCCTGCCAAACTTTGGTCATGTATGTATCTTGCAGAGTCGATGAACTGATTCGATTTTGGGGTCACGAGATCAAAGGTCAAAGGTCACAGGGCTCATTATGTATGCAAAAACAGCCTGTGATCGCGTTATCTGAAGAACCGATTGATGGATTCCAGCCAAACTTTGGTCATGTATGTATCTTGCAGAGCCAATGAACTGATTAGATTTTGGGGTCACGAGGTCAAAGGTCACAGGGCTCATTATGTATGCAAAAACAGTTCGTGATCGCGTTATCTCAAGAACCGATTGATGGATTCCTGCCAAACTTAGGTCATGTATGTTACTTGCAGAGCTGATGAACTGATTTGATTTTGGGATCATGAGGTCAAGGTCAAAGGTCACAGCGCACATTATGTATGCAAAAATAGCTTATGATCGTATTATCATTAGAACAGATTGATGGATTCCTGCCAAACTTAGATCATTTATGTATCTTGCAGAGCCAATGAACTGAGTAGATTCTTGGTTCATAAGGTCCAAGGTCATGGGCTCATTATGTATGCAAAAATAGCTTGTGAACGCATTCTCATTATAGAACTGACAGATGGATTACTATTTAACTCAGGATATCTTGCAGAGCCAATGAACTGAGTAGATATAAGGATCATGAGGTCAAAGATCAAAGGGTCATATATGTATAGGAGAAATTGCTTGTAATCACGATATTCTGAGAACCTGTTGTTAATGGATTACAATTGAACTTGAATTTGAAAAATTTCTTCTGTTTTGGTTTGTAAACTTGCTCTATGACGGAGGCATCATTTTCGACTGCGCGCAGTCGAATTCCATCTAGTTTTTTAATGGGATTGCATTGTCCATGATAACAATTAAATTTGGGACAGAAAAAAAAGACTAAATAACATATTATCTACCAATTTGGTTGTTAGTAGTATGATGGCTAAGAAAAAACAACAACTTATTGTTACAGCTTACAATATGGCTTTAAGAAAGTAGCTCCCACTTTTCTTAAAGTAGCCCCTTGGTTTTTTTTTTAGGCAATGGGGGAAAAGTAGCCCCCATTAAAAAAAAAATCCTAGCGTGCGTGTCGGTGATAATATTTTCTTAGGATATGAAAAACGAGCAGTTATACAAAAAACTCCTTTTGACAAGTTTTAGTTACATGTATATGTAAATCATGAAGCCACACGTTTAACACAAAGTGAATAAATCATGGGTATCTGAATGTCTGCAATACTCTACATGACATATGTATGCTACAATTGTATCTATATTTGCCTTTGCTTGGAATTTAATTAGGTAAAACCGTGTTTAAAAAAAATACAACCTTTAAAAAAAAAGCCCCCCTGAGCTCCAAAATAGCCACTGCAAAATAATTAAGGGGGGCTATTTTTTTAAGGGAAAATCTGAAAAGATCCCTCGTAAAAAAAAAAGTAATTTTTTGGTTGCATATAATTATCACGAAAAATGTAGAGGGGGGGGGGGGGGGGGCCTAGGGGGGCTAGATAGGGTTACGGGTTAGAGGCAAGCCTTTCCGTAAGTCAAAGCCGACCAGGAGCCAAATATGTGGAAAAAAGTGGCTCCCGGTACTTACATTTTTGAGAGAACCGGGAGTTGTTTTTCCAGGACCTGGAGCCATTTTAAAAATTAATGAAAATATGTATTATTTGTAATTATTTGTTTACCGTTACCTTTACCTTATTTTATTCATTAGACTATCAGTACACACTGCACAGCAATGGTAGCAGTTTGAGATGTTAAAAAACACAGACGGAGACAAAAACAACATGCCACAATAGGCAAATTCATACAAAAAAACATATTCACAAAATTGACTTAGAAACACATCAGACAATCAGTCTGAGCCACGTCAGTAGCAAATTTGAAAACAATTTTTTTTTAGGTGCTGTAAAACCAAAGAAATAAGAGGAAAACTGACCAGATATTTGTACAAAAAATCGTACATATAAAATTGTCCAATTCTCAATTTTCATTCAACAGCTGATCGATGATGCGCACGGGTGCGTAATGTGCGTTCTCGAAACCGAAATCTTAACCTCGCAAACAAATTTTCCGCCACACTCTCCACGGAACACGGATGGTCCGTGGTGGGAAGCTAGCAGACTGGCAGTTTGCCAACGAGGCTAATGCACCAGCGGCAAATCCGCAGCACGCAAAATTACCATTATTCCAAAGGTTTGTGGTGGGAAGCTGGCTGGCTAGCTTTTTGTAAAAACAACGCTAGATCGGCTCCTGCCAAAATGAAGGCAACTACGACCGAGAACATCGTAGGTGTTCTCAACTTGTCAGTGAGAGACTTCCAAATTCCATTTGAGATTATATAATATATTTGACCAACAAACAAACCTCGGTAGATCTCTAATGACTACCGTAAATCTCTGTGTATAAGGCGCACTTTTGCCGCCGAAAAAAAATGAAAGTCGGGGGTGCGTCTTATACACAGGAACACACACACAAAAAAAAATTAGTTTCGATTTATGGCGCTATGCCTGGCAATGTCTCCCACCTCAGTAATAGGTGCGTTGACTCACCACTCAGAAACTAGAACACACTCGTAAAGATGGTTTGAAAGTAATCTTTCTAATAGATCTCAATATGTAGTTTATAATAATAATTCCTCTAATTTTGCTTCGGCATACCACAAGGTTTTATCCTAGGTACTCTACTGTTTTTAATTTACCGTACATTAATGATCTTACACAATCTTTTAAAAACAACATTGTTACTTTTATTTATGACAAGTTCACAAGCACAAATCGGCGCCTTCAACTGCACCTCGATGTTAAATGAGAGTCCTTCTCTGCGTGTGTTTTCGTTTCGTCAATATAGGGGTGCACCTTATACACAGAGATTTACGGTATACAAATGCTTGTTTATTTCTCCATTTGACATTTTGTTTTCTCGATCCTTTGAGCCATTTTTTAATGCGCGAGTCGATGCAATCTATGTACCGTATTTGTCGGCGTAAAGGCCGCAGTATTTTTGGAAGAGAAAATATCAAAAAGTTGGGGTGCGGCCTTTACACCGTCGCAAGTCAAAACAGCACATCCATTATTTGTAGGCAACTTCATACAAAAAAATATATTAACAAAATTGACTTGAAAACACATCGGACAAGATCTAGTCTGAACCACGTCAGCAGCAAATTTGAAGAAGTTATCTTTTTAATCGTTGTGCAACCAAAGATATAAGGAGAAAACTGACCAGATACTCCTACTAAAAATCGTACTTGTAAAAATGTCCTTAGACAGCGCACGGGTATGTAACCAAAATCATACCTCGCTCACACACTCCGTGGTGGGGAGCTAGGGGGCTGGGAGTTGCCAACAAAACCAACGCACCTTCGGAGATTCACAGCGCGCAATTTTACCGGTTATCGAACCTTTCGTTGTGGGAAACTGGCGGGCTAGCTTTTTACCAAAACGAAGCTAGATCGGCTGCTGGCAAAATGAACGTAACTAGGATCGAGAACATCGTCAGTGTTCTTAACTTTTCAGTAAGATAATTCTGAATTTTAATTGAGACTCTCTAATTAATTAAAGCGACAAACTAACCTCGGTAGATCTCTAATAACAATACAAAAGCTAGTTTATTTTCTCCATTTGATGGTACGATAGGTGTAAGACCAGATAACATTATAAAAAAGATACATCCTTCCACCCTGCGATATCCATGGCCACAGCTTGGATATGGCAGGATTATATTAGTGCCGACTCACTGCATGCAAGCTAAAGATGGCCATTCAGGAATCTGTATGCATGCGAAGCCCCCTAGTGTCCCATGAATGTGCTAATCTGCCTGCAATACAGTACAAGCTTAAAAATCAATGAAGATTTGCTAAATTACGATCATTTTTTAGGTAAACTTCCTGTAAATGTATAAAATGATTGATCACTTTGGTATTAGTTTGTAGGAAAAATAAAGTACTACAGGAAAATTACGATTATTTTCTTTGGTCCGTTTTTTTTTTTTTCCTTTTTTTTTTCTTCTTTTTTTCTTCTTTTTTTCGCAACGAAATGTCAAAGTTGGGGGTGCTGCCTATGCGGCGGTGCGGCCTTATCGCCGGCAAATACGGTATGGCGTTTCTTCCAACACGCAAGGAATGGGTAACACTCGCGGATCTCATATCAAAAAAATTTGCAGCAAAAACAAATTTCAAGGGTGATTTTGAAGCAGTGAAGAAAATTTGCGCCGGGATTCGCAGCTTATCACAGAAGAACTTTAGGATTCACATTAAAATGATTTTTTAGAGGTCATTCAGTCCACATTTAATTTGTATCAAGTAAGTTTTTTGTCAGATTTGTGAACATTCAGTGCCGGCCATGTGAAAGTTTCTTAACCCTTTATTTTGATACCATTTTCGTCAAAATCAGATATACCTATAAGGTGTTACATAACAATTAGTATGCGCATGTCATCAAAAATATGCTATAATTGCAAATATTCATGTACAAGCAGAAATGTGAATACAAGTTGATATCAAATTGCTTTTATATGTTTCTCAAAGTAACTTGATGTATTCCGGAACAAAAGAATACATTAGAAATAAAACGATAGATATAATAAGAAATAAAAAAAACAATAAAATACAAGAGAAAATAAATGTTTGAAAATCGCATCAAATTTGCATCAATTATCATTATTAATTACATCAAAATAACTATTTTGTGTTCGAAAAGAAGTTTCATATGAATAATGAGTTTCAATTAACTTTCAAAAAGTGGAGTCTGACAATTTTTGTAATGATTCTAGTTCCCTGTATATTTCCAGATTTGATATTCATGAATGCATATTCATAATTTATGAAAATTAACCTATGCATTTTCAAATATCATAAAAGTAATGTAACCTCATGAATTTGAGATGAAGGAAACATTTATTCAATACATTTTCAACATTCTTCACAAGTCTACAGACAAATGTGCATAAAATTAGCATTTTGCATAATTAATTAGGATATAACGACAACAATTTGCATATTAGGAAAAAACAAATTATACTATCTTGTTCCTTACATAAATATCTACAAACATGCACATTTTCGTGTTCATCAGACTTTCAAAGGCCGAGATCATAAGGGCCCCCCCCCCCTCCCCAGTCACGAGGTGCTCAAAATAGCCAAGTACATTAAGGGTTAAACAGTGGAGTCTGACAATTTTTGTAATGATTCTAGTTCCCTGTATATTTCCAGATTTGATATTCATGAATGCATATTCATAATTTATGAAAATTAACCTATGCATTTTCAAATATCATAAAAGTAATGTAACCTCATGAATTTGAGATGAAGGAAACATTTATTCAATACATTTTCAACATTCTTCACAAGTCTACAGACAAATGTGCATAAAATTAGCATTTTGCATAATTAATTAGGATATAACGACAACAATTTGCATATTAGGAAAAAACAAATTATACTATCTTGTTCCTTACATAAATATCTACAAACATGCACATTTTCGTGTTCATCAGACTTTCAAAGGCCGAGATCATAAGGGCCCCCCCCCCCTCCCCAGTCACGAGGTGCTCAAAATAGCCAAGTACATTAAGGGTTAAACAGGAAATGTTAATTCTTCCAGACCCAACGGCAAAAATTAAAAAAAGACAGGCGCATGGAACTCATTTTTTATGTCTTACCAGCCGCCAAAAGTCAGGGATCGTTCGGTAAACATCGCCCGATGCCCGCTTACAGAAAAGCTCGGTTAGAGGAATCAAAGCTCTTTGAATATTTGATTGGTTGATATCATACTAAAGTGCATATTTTGATGGCTTTAATCATGCCTCTTTATTTGTTTCTTGCAGTGTCCAATCGAATGGTTCCATTATGGCTGCGTAGGGATCACCAATCCGCCCAAGGGTAAGTGGTTCTGTCCGCAGTGTGCCTCTGCCATGAAACGTAGAGAAAAGAAGGACACACCGTCGTCATCATCATCATCGTCGTCTCACAAGCAGAAATGACTATCAAAGAAGATGAAGAAGGACAAAAGGAAGTAACGATGATCATCAGTGATATATTTCAGATAGTGCAAACCATTCTTTAACAAAAAAAGGCGTCAGATAGTTATATTAAATGAGACTGTCCACATGCATATTGTGCTTCAGTTGCATCATGCCCATCATTGGTGTGAAGACAACTTGTCATATCATGGCAGTGCATGGCAACGGATCTAGCTCTTTTGCTCAACTCTGAATGTAAATGCAGAACTGCAGTTTTCTTGCGGTGATCTGCGACGACATATGCTGTGATTTCTTCAAAGAATTTCTTGTATCTGTGTTAACTTTTCAACAATATACATCAATGTCTGTGTTCATAGAAAATGCAGAACAGTTTTTGTGAATGATTAGAGAAGCAGCCTTTCGTGATGCGGATATTATGATAGAGAGAGAGCGCTGTGTTCATCGTTTGTAAGCTTTTGCCGTGTCCTTCAAAGTTTTGTTAAACCTTATTTGAATTTGTATCATGTTTTTTTTCTTTTTGAGTGATCCCTAATGACTCTGTATTCATAACTCAGCTTTATAAGGGAAATCCACCCTGATATTAAGTTGGTTTTAATAAAAGTATAAACATGATATCAAGAAAGTGTCTGGACAAGGGATAAAAGGTGCAACACAAATGGCAGGTGAAAGAGTTGCATGGCGTGCTCTCGTAAAGACAGCAGCGCTTTACAGCGCCACCTGAAGTTGATGACGATGATAAACATGAGAAAAACTGTTCAGCTGAAGATTTAGGAGAACCTATTGAGAATAAGAAATTCATGAACTTTTTTAATTTGTACTTGATCAAATGAAATCTGGCAACACTGATGGACCTGTTGAGCACCTCTCCCATTTGTTCTGTAGTATAAAATATCCTGTAAAGAATTTTTTTATTTATACAAGCACCGTAGATACAATAATTGCTTTTGGCAAATATCTTTTACACGATCCTGTATGAAATAGATCTATTTCTTCATTAACTTCTAGGAAAAGGACATTTACCAAATCATAACTTCAAAACAAATGAGAGAGGTGCTGGAAAGTTGCAACACATAGTTGCCAATGTGTCCCAATATGCAGAATTTTGAAGATGATATACCGGTATGCCTTTTGCATAATTGCTACCATAACAAACTTTTGATTTGATTAGTAATATATTGCAAATTCAATACATATGTAGGCACACAGCCTCTTGCTTGTATTACCTCCTCACATAGATTGCAAAGGTTGACATTATATGAAGTTATAATGATGTCATACAGCCTGCATTCAGCATTGGTTGTTTTTTGCTTATTTCTTATTTGTATTATGGCACCTTAGGTGGCAAGATAATAATAATAATATTTAATTTTTATAAAGCGCTTAATACAAATGTCTCTAAGCGCTTTACAAATATACTATTACCCCGGTCATTGGATTCAGTGCTTGTTGATTTATAAATTATGGGGTATGTTGCTGATATACGCTGAATTTTGTATATGTTTTCTTCCCTTTTTTTATACAAGAGGGATACAGAATTGTTGAAGATAAAACGGAGACAGGCAAGCAAACCCTACCATATCAGTAAATATGTGTACATGTGTGACAATAAAATTCCTGGCTCTGATATTTGAATTTAGTTGGTACTTCATTTAAAGAGAGAAATTAAAAAAATGAGGTGTTTAGTGTGGTGATTCAGGTATTATAAGCTATGATGAGAAAAAGGTAATATTATATGTTTTGTGTGGGCTTTCATTGACCATTTATATAGCAATTTTTACATTTTCTAGTTGATAATTTGTGTACACTTCTTGTGTGTTTCATACAATTTGTTTAACCATATGAAACTCTAGCCAGGATAATAGAAATGAATGAAAATAACTTTGCTGTAGCACCCATGAATATGATTGCATATTTGTTGTTAGATATCATGGTACTGAATCGAATTGGGGAATGCACAAACTACCATTACCAAAAATAATCTGTCCCCTGTAAATTGACTGAATAGTTTCATTTGGTTGGAGGTATTTCTCATCCATTGGGTATTGAAACAAGTTTTTCTTTCTTCTTTCTTGGTTAGCTGGAAGTTATCAGGACATTTTCTTTTGTGAACCAATGTTACTTTTTGTTGCAAAGAATTTGAAGTCTGTTGTTAAAAGGAAGAGATTTTTCAGCTCCAAACCTGTCTTTCCTGAAGGTATCACAAATTTTAAATGGCCCATAATTTATGACATGTACCTCACCTGTATGTATTTTAAAGTCTAAGTCGGTTGTTCTTGTTTGTGGCCGTAAAGAGGAATCAGAAAAATTCTTTTTTAGAATGGAATATTTCCCCTTCATACAAGAATGTATGCTTCAGAAGTTTAGGCAATAGATTCTGCTTCAGTGAAAAGTATTATTAATTTTGTTGTTGTTTCCAGAACTTTATGTTTCAGTAATGAATTTGTGATTTAAATTTTTGTTATGCCTAATGGGCAAAAATGTCTTCCGTCACTGAATAGGGTTTCTCACAGTTTTGCTGTCCAAATGGGACCTTGTAAAAACAGAAATTATGAAAAGACAAGCTTTCTCATTAAATCAAGAAATATTTTGTTTATGTGCCCTCTGAGATTCATGTAATATTATGAGTTGACTATGTCACCTATTACTATAATAAACTTTTCTAAAGTTAAAAGTTGACTGCCCTTCATCAAAGTGGTAAAGCTGGAGAATTAAAAATAGACACTATTCTCGACACAGTTATGGGCAATGTTCTTGTACACCAACTGTAGGTATATTTGCCTTTTTCTGAGCACCTTTAGCAATAGACGTAAAGAAAATAATAACATGAATTTAAAAAAAAAAAATCAAATTAAATTAATGTAATGGCTGTCCTTTGACAAAAAAGGATTTATATTATTTATTGTTGTTAATAGATGTTCAAAACATTTTTCACTCAAACTTTGCACCCTACTTTATTTCTGTCTCTAATCATCATGATTGATTGTTACTGTTCACATTATTTACATTTTTCTTCCAGTATATACTAAATGTAGTCGATCAAGAGGCAATGTTTTGAGATTTGACACTATAGATGTAGGTAGAGATTACATGTCAATTTTCTGAATCTTCATATTTCCAAAGTATTTTTAATCTGAATTATTAATCAGACGCTTGTTCCAAAGGTTTGTAACTTTGTAGGTTAGTTACCATGAAGGTAGTATGAAGGTTTATACAGGTGTAGCTCCAAAAATGATACAAGCCCCATTATCATTTTGGGAATCACTAACCCTTACCTATTTTAGAATCATGAACTTTCAGATAAATAACCTTTTGAGTAATGCAAAAAAAAATGATTGCAGCACAGGTAAGGGTTTCACCAGTCTGCAAACTTCTACATAGACAGTGTCTGTTGGAAAACATGGAGGTATGCTTTAAGATTATGGTGACATGCATTTCAAGACAAGTACCGTATACATGTCAAAACCTAACCTGGAAACCTGTCAAAATCCATAGTCCATATCCATCATGTTATTACTGTATCCTGTTGATAATTAAGGTAATTCATCTGAAGTGAACTCTATTTCCCTCTTGTTCTTTTCATCTAAACAGTGTTTAATTGGTTGTGTCATATTCATAATGTCACATGAATGTCTGCCATCAAGGAAACGTATGAAATGAAAATCAAAATTTCAACTATACATCAGTATATGGTAACACATGACATATTTGAATTGATTTGTGTGTAAGTTTTGTTGAGTTGAGATGTAGAAATCTGTGAATGTAAGAAATTGTATTTATAACTTGTCATTCTTGTAAATAATATGACATCCAAAGCGGAGTTAGCTGCAGTACTGAGAGAATACAGGTCAGATGAACCATTGAACATAAAAATTGACTGGATGCTTTTATGTGCTGTATATAATGATAGTAATGGTGTATAGAAGATAAAAGATGAAGGGGAGTATAAGGGAGAGAGAGGGAAGGGGAGGGGAATGGGATGAGAGAAAGGGAGAGAGAGGAGGGAATGAGAGGCAAACTCTTACAGAACTGAGGAGGGCAGCATGGGGAACTTGGGGGAGGGAGAGATAGAAAGGAAGAGAAACGTTGTAAAAACAGGGGAGGCTAATATAAGTACATCCAGGGTCGAAAAAATATAGAGAGACGGGGGAATGGGAGGGTATAGGAGAGAAAGAGATTCAGAGTGTATGTATGAGAGAAAAAAGGGGGTCAAGACGGAAGATTGCATGAGGGGACAGAGATAAAGTGAGGGAAGGAGGAACTAGTCTACATTATAAGTAGATAAATTGGGGGGGGGGGGGGGAGAAAAGGACTCGATCTGAAGGCATACACACCGAGGAAGAGCTGAGAAAGGAGGAAAAGGCACTATCATGTGATATAAATGGAGAGGAATGATATTAAAAGGGAAAAGAATATATGTGAGAGGATGCAGAGGGAATTAGGAGGATAGCATTATAGGCCTAGCTAACATATAGATTAGAGGGAGATGAATCCAACTTTAACGTGGGAAAATTATAAGCAAGGGAAATTTGTGCAGGTTTGTGGTAACAGTGACTATTATTTTGAACGGCCATTAAAGGTAATTAATACAAAGTTTTGGTATGGGGTCATGAATTTGGTTCAAATTAACATATTGGAAGCATATGCGAACCGACAATATTCAGTGATCGTTGTCGCGGTTGAAACCGGGTCTAAAGTGATGACAATTTAAATAATAAGCTCTTTATGTTGTATAGCTCCCTCTCAAGGTCAAGATATTGATATAGCTATAAAACAATGTTTCTTGACTAAAATCGACCGATTTGCTATTCGCGTTTGGAAATTATATATCACAACTGCATATTCTGAGATTTTCATGGTCGCAGCTATCATTTTATGGCTGTAGGCGCTATTTAATATTTATAACAATTTACCGCGGGAGCACGGTAAATATATTCATATATCTCGAAAGCAGAAGTGTTTTACGGGCTAATTTGTTCAGTGCTTATAATACATCGCAGGGGCATCCAAATATATCAAAATTGTAAGGAATCACTATCTAGCCAATTTTCAAAATTTACCAAAACTTTGTATTTAATACAAAGTTTAGGTAAATACCTCCAAATTTTCTTCAGCGATTTTCAGGTTTAGAAATTTTGACTTTTTATAACAGGAATGTGTGTTATACCAAAAACGGCAATTAAAAAGTTTGTTTGTTTTGTTCTTAATTTCAGATTGTCCATGCAAGATGATGACACCGAGGGGACATTATTTCTGACATAATAATCTGAACTCGTACACGTAGCACATACATCTCTTCCGGTGCGCGCGCGCAGTCAACTTCCGAAGTCAACTAATAATGATCTGTAACGTGATGTCCGCTTTTAACGCTTTATAATTCAGAAAGTTTCACCTTGCGAGAGGTAAGAATTCACAAACCTGTACTTGATCGTTAATCACATTTAAATACTCTTGGAAATTGTTTATTTTATTCTCGCTGGGACTATGTCATTTATGTGTGATTTGGTCATTTTAGTCGATTTTTGAAGTTGAGTAACTAGCTAGATCTAGTCAATATGGTTTGGGTACAGGGCGGTACACCGCACTTGCCCGCCCCAGAGTTTGCCGAGAAGTAAGACACGATACTCTGATGGACACGCCCACGCTGATGGGGAGCCCAATTATTTAAGTGTGGCCACACAAACATTTGGCACCAAACATTTGACTTGAGATTTAGATTTACCTTTACCTTTACCCGAGATTCTGGAAGAATGCTGTGTTCTCAGCAGTCGGGCTTCCAGTTCAATTAAATTTGACTTGAGTAGGGTGGCCAATAGTAATACCTGTGGCTGTGCGTAAGGCTTCTATGCCTAATAAACACATTAAACGCTGCAAAACATACAGGCTAGACTCCAGACTAGATGATCTATCATCTAGAGACTAAAAGTTAGAGTAGAGTCTCTGAGCTGGGGCGCTTGTTCAGAAACCTATCCAAAATATGACCCGTAACTTCGGCTTGGAGATACCTAGACCGAAAGCTTCAGTCTCTCTAATCGTCGGTTGTTCCACTGAGACTACGTCTGGCTCCACTAGACCTCCGATTATTGGGGAATGACAACAAATGTCAGTTTTATTAAAGAAATGACCCAAATCAGATGGTTATTGCTGTCTAGGAGATACCCTACTAAAACATACCCAAAATGAAGTAGATCCTAAATATTAATTAAATGTCCAAATAAAGATCATGAGTTAAAAATTGTTATATTTTTTACCTGTTTCATGTCAATTTTGTTGTTATTTTTTTAGTATTTTTCGGAAAAATGTTGATATTAATACACTTTTTCACAGGTTTCACGGTGACCCGCTGCACTATACAAGTGCAAACCGATGGTGGGTTGCGGGCGGGCGCGCGCCTGTGTGAAGTTATCTACCGTAATGAGGATCTGAGACATTACACTACAGTAGATAACTTCACACAGGCGCGCGCCAGCCGGCAACCAACCATTGGTATGTACTTGGTAGGCCTATTGTGCAGCGGTCAAAATTGCAGGCCTGGGTTATGTTTAACAGGGAATTGATGATCTCGAGGTGGTTTTAAATTGCAGGCGTGAGGCCGCATCCAGTGCCCCGCCGTGCCCCTCACCATCACCTTCTCCTTCTCCAACTTCACCTGGATCTTCTGGTTTTTATCTCTAAGAAGAAATTGACTTGATGCAGGTCCCGGCAGAAAAATCCATACTATAGCTACAAACTACTCTAAAAGAAAGCAGAAAAATAAAAAAAAACAGACTGGTGAAAGTTTGAACAAAATTTGACAAATAATAAGTGAGTAATGAATTTTGACTGGAAGTCATGCAACTACAAAATCCTGGCAATTTCGCTATTAAAAATAGAGCGCCACTTACTTTGGCTTGCTTTTAACTACAGTGTATATGCGGTAAGGAGAATACTACCACAGTCCACATTTGACTTTTAAGATGGGAAAATGTTGAATTCTTTATGGAATGAGTCATATTTGCTTAACTAGCTGCACCACAGTACAGTGTTTGTTTCATTGAGAAATGCTGATCTTAAAATCAGAAAAAGATGTACAGAAAAGATGAACATCTATTTGACCTAAATCGTCTCAATGTGTGAATGGATGTAGATGATTGTACACCCAGCCCTCTCACCATTGTATAATATGCTTTTTCAAACACCAAGCTAGGAGGATTTTAGACAGAAATATATCGGGTGTAAAATTTCCCCAACAAGCGTACTATTAACAAGGGTGGACAAATATTTGTAAATATTCATATTTCAAATTCAAATTCAAAGTTTATTTAACACTCTTCATAAAAACATTTAAACATACAAATACAGCATGGAATGATATAAAAAAAGAACAAGATAGTGATAAGAATTAAAATGGCAATTATCCAACCTTAATCCATTAGCAACTAGAGATTTTGAAAAAATGGTGTATTACTCACTGGAAGGTGTTGCAATATTGCTCTCATGTAAGTGTTCTGAACAATATGAAACATGCGCTATTTTTCTATGCAGAATCCTACTATAGACATTGTAAGGATTACGCACGTATATAACATTATCACGGTAGACCCTAGAACGGATACTATAGTGCGTTGAAAACGGACGGGCGGTTTCAGCCGGTTCAGTGAGTAAAAGCCGGGGTGGTTTCGGGCGAATCAGAGAAGCAGACTGGTGACAAAAATTGTGACTATTTTTTTTTCTCTTTTTCTCAAAACTTTTGACTCAGAGGGGATCTTTTCTTTTCATAGAACCTATGATAATATACAATCCATAATATGTTTTGAGTAGTACCCCAAGAGGGAAGGCACTTCGGAGAAGAACAGAAATTAATGATATTTTTGTACATGGCAAACGGGAGAGTTGTTTGTGTTGTCCAAATTGCCAATTTGAGATTACTCACCACCATTGCTATTATGTTCAAAATTGGACAATCCCTATGAACAAGTGAGTGGAAAAATATATTTCCCGGTATTTTCCGGTAAAAAGCAGTAAATACCGGTTAATACCGCTTATCTCCCGCCGTTCGGGAAATAAGCCTTCGAAGCAGAAAATATGCCAACCCTGCAACCAGCCTTCCCATGTATTGTTATTTTTAATTAAATAATTAACGGTCACCATATTTTTTGAAAGTGGAGCTGAATTGGTATGATCGTATTGGCTAAATTTCACACATTTTAGGGTCTAAAATTACCTTCATAGCAATTTTAGGTTCTAAAAGGGCACTATAAATGTCATAGATAAGAATAGAGCAATATAACCATGCACTTTGAAGGCATTTGCAGTCTGAAAACAGAACTCAACTATCCCTTTAAGGCGCGAAGCGCTGTACATGCACGTACTCTTTAGTTGCATAAGTTTCCCCCTACGTTCGCACAGACTGGATATATATAAGAAGCTTGAACGAGTCCGTCTCACTCACTTTTAAACAAAAGTCAGGGATAGAACTTCCCCATTACAGAACTTCCCTATCCGTATATATTAGAACTTGCATAAATTAACAGCGTGTTGGTTTTTTCTAAAAAATCATTATAAGTCAATTATTGAAGTCCCCATATTTTTGAATTTTAGTTAAATTATTAATTGATAGAATATAGCAATTATATTTTGGAACAAACTAATCCCCAAGCGAACAATAAAAAGTTTTTGATTTATTTGACTGTGATGAACTATTGGTCAGATTGAATTAAGTACCGGTATGTATTATTTGTGAAGTCATTTAATTGATTAGTATAGTTAACAGGGATTTTAAATGCAATACACATTTATACATGGGATATCAGGTAGTCCACCTAGTTTGGTAATACATGTATATTTTCATAATCTAGTACTTTCCCATCTCTATTTACCTTTTTCATTTACAGATAACATCTTCTAGACCCCTACCATCTCTTCAGGAAACAGAAGACAGACAAGTATTCCAAATACTCCTTGAGGGATCTTGAAGGAAGTATACCAGACAGAAACACCATGACACTACAGTGGACATTTGTGGCAGCCTTCCTATATCTGGAGGTTTTTGCCCTTATCCTGCTAATGCTCCCATTCATCAAGCCATACATGTGAGAATCAAAATATTTTTGAAATATTATGTTTTTCAACAGTTTAATCACAAAATTCACAAACAATCTATGCCAATCTGCAAAGGTAGACACTAGTGATTTAATTTAAATTCAATATAATAATAATAATAATAATATTCCATGTTTATTTAGCACTCAATACATCGATCCGACGATATGCCTAACAGGGTTCTTGTTAATAGCCGGCAACCGGCTATTTTTTCCGGCTGTAACGGCAATCGTAGCCGGCTGTCGGCACCATTAAAAAAAAAAAAAAAAAAATCGTAGCCGACAGAGACTGCCTCTGTCGTCCTAGGTCTGGATGAGGATCTTCTTAGCCAGTCCTCAGATTCAGAAATGGAATGATCATTCACTATGTAATTATTGCAAAAAGTTTCAGCGTCAGGTACATGAATATTAAACATGTGTCACATTACATTTCAATATGCGAGAAAAGTTTAATACATTCTGATTGAATTGACAAGATTTTTCCTTCTAAGGTCTCTAGAATCTGAATGGGAGATCTTGAAATGCTAGGGGCTTGCCTTCAGGGGAGACTCCCCTCCAGACTGAGGCACTGCACCTGGACCCTGCTGGGGGCGTAACACCCCCAGACCCCTGTGACAGCTGTCACATACCTGCAAACCATTTACCAATCCAATTTTGTCATATTTTTTTTATGTGTGTTCCAATTTTTTTAATTTTTTATCGCAAACGATTTTCTTCACTGACAAGGTCCTGTAAACGTCAGTTAACCGTTTTTGCCCAGGACTACCTTGTATCATTATCATGTAATTCAAAATTGTAGATTCATCACAAATATGATTGATTTATCAGAAACAATAATGGAGCATTTTCATTTCATATTGTATATCATATGAAAAGTAAGTTATTCAGCCAAAATATTCATGATCTTTATCATTAAACTATGGCTCATACAGTGTGGTCATATCTTCAAAAATAAGGCTAAGATAGCACCAGAGAGCATCTAAAACCCTAAAGCTTCGAGGGCCCTTGGGCGGGCCCTGGACCCCGGCCGCAAGGGACTTCGCGCTTCGCGCTCGTGATGTGCGCTTCGCGCACATGGTGATGTGCGCTACGCGCACAGAGATTTTTCTTTTGCAATTTTAGTAGCCTCCTGTAAATCATAAATAGCCTGCTATCAGAAAAATTAACAAGAACCCTGGCCTAAGCGCTTTACAGATATATATATTAAAAGTGTAGCTACCGTATTTGCCGGCGTAAAGGCCGCAGTAATTTTGGAAGAAAAAATATCAAAAGGTCGGGTGCGGCCTATGCGGCGAGAGAGTAAAAAAAAATTAAAAAATGAAGTCAAAACCAGCACAAATTTGCACATATGGGACTACAAACGGTAAAATAACTATACCACTATGGTACAGGACATTTCCACACATCTTACCGACAATTTTATCTTGCATTGTTGACATGAAGACGAAAATAAACTTCCAAAAACAACATCTGCCGATAGATCTTGATCTAAGATCGTGCCAATGCATTGCAAAAGTAAAAGAAGGCCCGTTTAACGGAGCTGCCGCGACGCATCCAGCACGCGAAGTCGCTATTTTGAATCCATTTCAATACACAAGAGAGAGGCGCAATGTATACATCACAGAAAACTGCATAGGATAGTATCAGTGCAGGATGGCCGAGCGGTCTAAGGCGATGATTTTGGTCACATCAACATTTGTACGCAAGAGATCAAATCCCGACTTCTACAAAAGTTTTTTTTTTTTTTTTTTTTTTTTAAATGTCAAAATCTGGGGGGGGGGGGGCCTTATCGCCGGCAAATACGGTATATGTATTCAATCTTTTCTCTCTGTTCTACTATTGACATTAATTAATTGGCAGATTGTGATAAAAAGCATGAATCGGTCAAAATTAATGGAAGCCTTGAAATATGTACATTTACATGTATTGCTATGTTTTGTTTTCTTTTTCTTTGTTTTGATATAGGTGGCAGAGATTCTTTAATTCTGGAATAGTGAAGTCTATCACAGCCTATGCATACATCTATTTCAATGTCTTTCTCTTCATCCTTGTCTTGCTATTCCTTGGTAAGTCTACTGATTTTAGCATACAGTAAACAATGACTGTTTACTTTGTGTTTTGTTTAAAAGCATACTTAAACTTCCTGCTATTCCCATTTTTTTAATCCTATAACACAAAAATAAGTGAGTATGCATAGCACCATTGTTGCATACATCTACTTTATTTGTCCAAATATCCATTCATTTAGTACAACAACAAAAACCCGCTATGGTTTACCGTGGCATATATGTGAACGCGCCTTAATTGTCAACTCACTTGTTGCTAAGGGGGGAAAGGTTGGCAAGGATATCATCACTTAATCTCTCTTAATAAATACATATGAATTTGTAATCTTTTAAGAATTTTATTTAAAATCTTTTGGGACAATTTTTTACTTTACAGTTGAAAATTGTATTCATGTCAGCAAATGTTTTGTAGTTGCATGGTACTGTGTTGGCGGCTTGGCGCTATTTAAATGTTAAGAAGTCATTTTGCCTTAATCGATCAACACATGTCCTCAAGGGTTTGGCTTCTGTTCAGTACATAGAGATAGAGTTTGATGTAGTCCTAAGTGTGTCTTGAAATATAATGTCCTATTGTGTGTAGAAGGTTACAGGCACATGTTTGTGTACTATTTAAATAATGTTAGATGCTGCTTGTAAGTGTCGGCTTGCATGGTGATGTAGATATACAGTAGGCTTGCGGGTGCACCATGTGAGAGAGAGGGAGGATTGAGGAGAGCTGAAAAGGACTCTCGGTAATCTTTCTTGAGGGTTTTGTAGTCCTGAAAAGGACTGTTGGTATAGTCTTGAAAAAGACTGTTGGTTATCTTTCTTAGCTTATAGTTCTACAGAGAAATATAGCGCTTGGAGAGGATGAGTAGCGGGAGTGGCTCGACGTTTCGAACAAGTTGACTATCCGTCGTCAGGAGATAATGTTGTTTTGGTTCAATGGCTTGAAAGGGGGGGGGGGGGGGAGTTAATTTCAAGGACAAGATAATTTCTGAAGTATCTTGCATGTGTTTATTTACCATTTGATCTGATATCTAAATTATATGTATTTATGTCGTTATACAGAAAATAATACATTAAGAAATAATAGATAAATAGATAATATTTGTAGAAACTATTTTCTTACTTTTCAGATTCAGTGAGAGAAGTAAGCAAGTACACAGATGCCAAAGATGAACTTGATGTGGCTATACCTAATGCAGAGGCCGTCCTCAATATGAAGCTGTTCAGAGCACAGAGGAACTTTTATGTGGCTGGATTTGCCTTCTTTCTCTTCATGTGAGTATCTTTCTTTTTCCTGTCAAGTTAATGTCAGAACTTCAGTTACTATCACTTGTTATAATGTATGACATAAACATGTATTTGGCATAAAATGAATATCTGAAACCACCATGTCGCTTTAATAATGTAAATATGTTACCCTTTCTTTGCTCTGTAGTCAGTTGAATTGATTAGAAGCCTCTTAGCATTTGATTTTCCATTTGGATCATACACACCTCTTTATATGACAGGGCCAAGAAACAGGTAATCATATTGACCTTTCAAAGATAATATGCTCTTTAAAAAAAAGTTTTTTTGTGAATTTGCTATTTTCTGCACAATAAACTAATATAAATTTATAATCTCCCTCTTCGCTTCCTTTCACACTTACCTGTCCTATAAGCTGGTGTGGCGTTTCGGAAGGAGAATGATGAATAAATACCATTCATTCATGATGCAATAATCTACCTAATAACTATAAATGACTGCAGAATTTTGCTTGTAAATGATTGGTTACAGGTAAGAGGCATTCCTTTGACGGACAAGGAACATAGCTTTGCACAAAAGTTCTCCAATACTGACTGATCTGTATTTGATAAGAAACAGGAATGTGAATGGCACTTTGTTCAACAACTCTTATTCCTCAATGTTGCCTTAGGCCCTTTAATGTGTCTGAATGGGCCCTCAGGATATAATAGCATTTACTGTGTGTTAGAAACTAACATATTTTCTGTATCTGAATTTCACCCCTACAGTGTATTGAAGCGTATGTGCAACCTAATCTCTAAGGAAGCTACTTTGATAGCTTCTAACGCGGCATCAGTCAAGCAAGCACAGGGGGCATCAGATCAGGCCAAAAGACTCATGGATGAGATGGATGAACTACAAAAGGTCAGTTTTTAAGAAATTCATGTACTTCTAAATCTAAACTAAACTTTTAAAAATTAGCCCATGTACAGTAGTTATGAGAAACAGGATCTGCAGATTGTGGCATTGGTATGACATCTTTGTTTTTTTTAATGACTTGTGCCACAGTGTGAATATAAATTTGCATCGAAAATTGCTTTAATTTTTTTTCATGATAAAATTATTTTTTCAGCTGTGATGAACATGTCAACATTTTAAATAGTAACTTTCCAGTTCTTTTTTCTTGTCTCTGGCAATGTGCATGGGTTTAACAAATGTATGAGATAACTGTTTTACATCATTGTAGAGAGATATTTGTCCAGTACTTGTGATTGACAGGTTGTATATGAAACAGGAAATACAAGAGTTTTAAATTTACACAAGCAGGTATGCAACAACCCAATCTTGACAATGATGATTACAATAATGGAGAAATCTACAAGAAATCAACTGGGACTGAATTTCTTAGCCCCAAATTTGTAAATAAGGGAGAAATGTAATTGACAATAAATCAGTTGGCAGTTGTCATGTTGAAATTACTTAGATTGCTGTTTACTTAGGACATTAGAGAAGTCAAAGTTCTACTTTTATTCAGAAACTATTATGCCTCATCACCTTCGAAAATGACTATTTTGTTATTAAGCCTCAATTTTGTAAATTGGGACTGAAACTTAGAATAGCTGTGCTGTGTATGCTGTCTAAAGATAGAGCTTATTGTAATGTTGTAAAGATTATTCAAATAAAGCTCAGGAAAACAAAGTCATCCAGAATTGAACAACAAAAATTATTTAGATATTGACGAGTATCTGATCGGTAAAACTGTGAATCACATCAGGTTTGGTCTGGAAGGCAAGCGAAGAAGTTCATTGTAATGTATTTGTATCACATTTTTAGAGGACTATGAACAGAAGTCACCCAATTAACCAAGTATCAACATTTCTAGAATATGTATTTTTTTCTTCAGCTTTACAACATTGAAAAAATGTATATTATGTATACTTCGCCTTGCCCTACATGTAGATATTGAGATTGATATCTGTATATGCACAATGAAAGGAATATGGATGAACAGACAAAGCAAGGTATGATTGGATAATATGATTCTCTTTTGATAAAAGGAGCTGGAGACCAAGACTAAACGTCGTTCACGCTCAGGCTCTATGGCTGACATCGTCGTCGCTGCAGTTGCAGACAGTGAAGTTGCCAAAGACTTGAAGACTACCAGGGATGATTTAGCAAGCTCAAAAGCAGGTAAGTGATGTCATAAAATGCGGATTAAAAAAAATATAATTGATTCTAAAGACTTATTCCATCACAAAGCGTTAAACCGCCTCAAAAAATGCCCTCCAGCAAAATCAGATGGAGATTGCAAATACGCAACAATATGTTTTAAGCCAGCATCATTACCTCTTGTCTGTGTGTGTTTCTGTGAGTGTGTGTGTGTGTTAGCTTCATTGTTAGAAGTTCTAATCATTTTTTCTTTCTTCAAATTAAGGATTTTTGGTGAAAATCTATTGTTACTGTTGCAACTGCAATGTATGTAGTTTAGGACACAGTCAATGATTTTTTTTCTTCTTGAAAATGCCTAAATTTTTTAATTTATTCAGCACAGCTTTTTATGTTTATCTTGGAAAAAGAAAAGATTAAAATTGGTTCAAGAATATAATCAAACTTGTCAAAATTATGTCACATGTTTGATGGAAGTGATGATTTTTAACCTCTTCCTGTCAAAATGGTTACCCCTAAAACCATAATGACTCAGGCCAAAGATGAATAGTCACATGCTCTTGTTTTTCTCTTGGTCAATATATAAAGGCAATGAGTAATGTTTCCTTTCTTTTCTTCTCTTTTCTTTCAACCAGAATTGGAGAAGTCAAAGAAAGAGATGGATGCAGTGAAGAAGCAGGCTGAAGGAGTCTCTGCCGAGTATGACAGATTATTAGGAGAACATTCTAAACTACAGGTAGGATGATAATGATGGAGTGGGTTTTACTCTTTTAAGGTGTTAGTTAGTGTTACAGATTGAGTGCTGTTAATGGAGACTCTGTACTGAAGTTTAAACCTATACGCATAGTTTTCCCCCTTCCCCCTCCACCCCATTGTCCCTACCAAGTATGTGAAATTACCATCATAGCAATCTTAGTAACAGACATGGTGTCGAAATGTTTATAATCTATTAAAGTCACATCAGAAAGTTCAGTGCTGGTGTTTGAAACGTATAAGATGTTGCCCCCATCCCCTAATCTCTATAGAGTGTCTGATTACTATCGGAGGTAACAAAGGTTACAAGTAATATGTTGGAACATTACACTAGGGTGTTTAGTCAGTGTCAAGAAGGTAGTTCCCCCACCCCCCCCCCCCCCCCCCCCTCCCTGGCCACTTGTCTACCAAATATAACATATTGCTGGTGAACACTCTACAGCCATTAGTCCAAGCTATTCTTTTGCCATAAATTACCAACTCCATCTAAACTTAAGTATACCTGATGATTGTATTACATTGATAGCCCTACTTGAACTTGGGTCAGACCAAATAAAATAATAGATTGGATTTCAACTTATGTTTGTAACTTCACTATACTTTCGAAAATGATATCGCTAGTGACATTCTTTTGTCTCGCAATGTATGGTCAACAAGGGATCTAAAAGATCACGACATTTCGTGTGCCGCTGCTACACTTCGTCAGGTGATAAAATATATTGTAAGCAAGTGTGTTTTATACTCTACGGGTGGACGGCGGTCAAATAATTAGAACAATAATGGACAAGGCCTATTGGTCGAAGCACACAGGTGCTCAACCAATCAACTATACTTGTTCATGAATGTTGTATTACAAGAAAAATTCACATCAATAGCAATACTAATATTTTCAAGACAATTGTTGTACCTATATTTGAATATTGTCAGCCGGTATGGCATTTGTAATTTTGTATACTAAATTTAGAATTCAAGTAAGATTGAAGAAATACAGAGACGGGCTACTTGAATTGTACTTAAATGAAATGTCAACAAATGACATACCAAAAAGGCTTTGAATTCTAAATTAGCAGTCTCTTGAGTCAAGGAGAACATTTTGTTTTATCTATATTTGCTCAATTATCTGATATATATTTTCTTTATTGCCAATGAAATAATGATAATAATAATAATTTTGGAGCACCAATTTACCAAATACTTTGGACTTGTTCTTAACTGGGTCTTATTTTCATCAATAACTCTTTGTTTTCTCTTACTTTTACAGAAGCAAGTGGCATCCTCGGAGACAAAGAAAGACTCATAGATCAACTAACTTGAGTTACAGAGCTAGATTGACAAGAATGTTGATGTGGAAGATAAGGAGTAGAATTGGGGGTCATCAAGTGCCTGTCTGATGAGCCAGTATAGCTTGCTACAGAAAGTATTACAGAAATGTATCTTGCTTAAACTAAATCAATGGGCTGACATTAGTTTCTCATATTCTGTCACCCTACCCCCGGGGGGGATACTCAGATTTGGTTTGGACAGGGGTGTGCCGCTCAAGCCTCGAAACCGCTACCCATTATTAGGGGTCATTTTTCACAATTTTCTGGTGTTTGCCTGGCAAACACCTGAAAATTCTGCAAATTTTTGAAATTTTTAAAAAAACGGACCCATTTTTAATGGTATTCTTGTTAAAAGTGAAACCCATGTTTAGAGATTTTTTGGTGAAAAAGTTACCTTTAGAGCGGCACACCCCCGTTTGTCCTAATATGTGAGTACCCCCTCCCCCCGGGACCCTACCCTGATAACATATTAAGATTATCTGTATTAGTAGGCTTTAATTTGTTACCGAATATATTTTACAAAACCTTTATAGCGATTACAGAATTCATTTTTTCTCTGTCATTATCAGATGAGAGTTCTTCTCACTGATTACATTACTTTACAAAT
>JAVYIG010013547.1:0-46628 GCA_035222895.1 Strongylocentrotus droebachiensis
AGCAACAACTCCCATCTTTTAACGTCTTTTGGTATGACGCGGCCGGGGTTCGAACCCATGACCTCCCGGTTGTGAGGCGGACGCTCTACTGACTGAGCCAACACTCCGGTTTTAAAGACATTTTAATGCCTAAATCACCTTCCTTTTTACCGGAGAGGCGCCTGAAGTGACGTCATATGCTTTTGCGCAATACAGCTACGAAACTGGGCTTTTTTCCTGAGCTTTCTGAGTCGTCTTTTTTAAAGCTAGCTTCCAGAATATTGATGATTTCTAAGAAAAATCATTGTCATGTTCGGAATCTCCGTCAATTTTTTTTCTACATGTCTTTTTTTCCATTTTTTAGCCCGCTGTTTTGGCTAGATTGGCCCTTTAATTCAGAAGAGCTCAAAGACTTTCGGATCACAATTATCATAATTGGTTTTCATTACTTTAGTGAAAGTTAGACATCCAAATCGAATAAAGTAAGCCTGGCCTAGAACGTTGAATTACCCTCAGTCAGGGACTATTAATCTATTTTGTATGCACTAAGCAAATATGAATAATAGTCCTCAAACACATTTACAAAGTTGTTAATGTACCGAAGGAGTAGACTTGACAGTTCTGTTTGTATTAACAAAGTGGTTCGCTGCCTCTCTAATTAAATTTATACGATTCAAAATGACCAAACAGCATACTTTAGAATGATAGCATATTTTCAGTTTAAATTTGTAGATTTCCACTTTCAAAAGTGATAATTTGTTTCATTAAAGGTAGCCTTTAACCTAACGATGTTATAATAATTCTTCAAGAATCGAACTTGATTTTGTTCAAATGATCTATAATTTTTTAACAATTATAAACAAATAATGATATCATATTTGTTGCTTGCATGTTGTAGATGAACAATTCGGTAATGAGTATGTTGTTTATGTCTATATTCCATTTGTTTTGGAGCCAGAAGGGCGTTAACTCGTATACATTAATATGGAGTTAATGTCAGTCTGGCTCTCTACAGACAATTTTATGCAATTGTTGATTGATTTCATTCTGAATCGAAGTGACTGGTAATGAAATAACACAACCGTAACTTCAGAGCTGTTATTGTTTGTTTTACAAAGATTTGGCTAAATCATTGCTTATACATAACCATATCCTTTTTTTATTTTGAAAAGCCTATACATTTCATTAGTACTTTCATCTTGTCTTTTGCTCTTTTGTTTCCAACCTTAAATGCTTTTCATTTTATATTTTCATTGTTCTTAAATAATTTATATAAAATGCAATTTTTTGTTCACATTCAAGGCACATTCAAAATAAAAGGGCTACTCTGACATTATAAAGCTAGAACAAATAAAGTGATAACTAAATATTAATTAATTAGTAAATAAACAGTTTTGATATATATTTATATATATAACTGTAAATGTATATACAATTAAACAATTATTGTTATTATTTTTCATTATCATTATAATTATAATTATTATTATTATTATTATTAATATCATCATCATCATCATCATCATCATCATCATCAACCATCGCTCTCACGATCTTCTTTAGTATTGAAGGTGTATCACAAGTTTATGTTTGCACTATTAAAAAGAAATTGACATGGTCGTAATATGCAGGGAATGGGGAGGGTTGCGACAACTCCCCCACCACACACACAATACACCACCGAGCATTTTGAAACTACCATTTGCCTATTCGTTCTAATGTTTCTTTGGGCATCGAATTGGTCTCATTGGAATTTTCATGCCAACATAACTGTGATGACAACATCAGAGATAGTGGGCTATCATAATGTTACCATATATTTATAATTACGAATGTTCGACCGCTTTGCTGGCTCAATTTTATCAGAACCTGAAAAAAGGGTTGATAATTTGGCCATGAAATTACAGCCCCTTCGTGAAATTGTACCTGTAGGATGTAGGCCAAAAGTTATAAATACTTCAAATAAACTGAAATGAATAACAAATGAAGAAATAAGTAAAACAAGAAAGTATTCAGTAGATGTATGACTTACATGGCTGCAACACTAGCCGGTAAACCGTGAAGTCTCGGGAAAGGCATTTTTCTGCAGTAGCTTCCCGCGTCAATACAGCATCAGTATCGTTTCAATATTTTGTTAAGCTGCCGTAAGTTGTACAGACAACAGGACTGTGAAATTAGACATAACGTGATAGGAAAGGCCTGGGAAAGGCATACTCTCTTTTGGTAAGTGATGAATATTCTTGATAAACCAGTCAGCTTTGTAACATTCCGCTCAACAAGCCGTCACAAAAATTGTGATTAAAAGTAAATGTAAGCGTGCTTAGATTCAGGAAAAAAAATGTTGCGTGTATTTTGCCAGACGATCCGCACACGATACTTGTTATGCTTTTTAGAGATGCATCGATAACACGTGTTATCGATGCGTGGAAGGACGCCGCCTTTCAAAACGCTTTAAACAAGGGGAAGGACGACAAATATATTTGTCATACATCATTTACACCGGCAAACCGACCCCCCCTCTCTCTCTCTCTCTCTCTCTCTCTCTCTCTCTCTCTCTCTCTCTCTCTCTTTCTCTCTCTCTTTTCCTTTATTCGCCACTTGATGTGGGGAGGGAGGGGAGAGGAGGTACCCCACCCCTAGTATCTACGCCACTAGATCAGTTTAATTCGGCTGAGATGCTCGCAAAATGATTAAAGCTTCCTGTAACGTCCATTAGTCAAATTGGACCATAGCCTATTGTTCGCGGGGAAGCTCTATGTTTGTCAACTCCATCTCATTTATATGATGCATCGTTAAAAAAATCCTACTAATTTATTCATGATGACTGATCTACCGAACCAATCTCATTGAATACAGTGCAACGGAATATTGTAGGGTAGCGTCACCAATAGTGATACCGTTCTCTCTAAGGACACTGTAATCATTATTATTACCTATAATTATATGCTACCATGATAGGACACGCCAGCATTCGAGAAATCTGTTACTATCAGATACCCTCTGATTTGATCTGGACGGAGTGTGTCAAATGTAAATTAACGTCTATTCGGTTAATGTTCATTCTATTCTGACTATATTGTTTTTTAATGTTATTCATAATCGGTTTTTGTCAATACACGCATAAAACAACATCCATAGGGGCCTGTGATTTAAAATAAAAGAACACGTTTGCTTGAAATACCGCTTCTCATAGCTATCATGGCTCTGCTCTGTTAAGGCATCACGCGATTACTTATTACTCCGATAATCCCATTGACTTTGTTTATTCCGATGCTCTCAAATATTGTGCTTTAATCCTTGAACTCCCCATTAGTTCGTTTGCAATGCATACACAGCTTATTCTTTACATAATACATGTTATTATTGGTATCGTGTTTGTTCATATGTCTTCATTAGCTGTACTCAAATTACACTCCTACCTTTTTATAGAAATAATGGCGATTCACCCCCATCCCTCCCCCCGCGTAATACAACATTGGAGTTGTGGGTTCGAATCTCAGTATTTATTCAGTTCTAATTTGTTTGCCTTTATAAATAGTGAGGCAAAGCAATAAGTAATCAAAGTCTAATTGTTTGTGACCTCTTTCTAAGCTGCTAATGACGTAAAACAAATCAGCCACGGTCCGGAACTCTCGCGAGGAAAAATGACGCCCCCCCCCCCCCCCCCCCGGCTACCGAACGTGACCGTCAAAGCTATCCATGGTAGATACGAACTGTTGGTGTACTAAAAACACTTCCAGTTGTAAATCCAGATATTTTTGTTTACATTGGGGTAAGGTTCTTCTCTTACGGGGGGGGGGGGGTGTTCCTGAGCTGCTCTACTGCATGTTGACTTTTCTCTTGACGCATGCCGCGTTGGTACCCTTTTATAATTATAAACCCCTCTGCGCCTCAGATAATATGCTGTTTGTTATATAATTATTTAACCTCCTCCTCCTCCTCCTCCTCTCCTCATCCACCTCTTTCTCCACCTCCTTCTCCTTGTTCTTCTTGTTTTTCTTGTTCTTCTTCTTCTTATTATATTATTATTAGTAATACAATTATTATTGTTGTTATTATCGATGATGATATAATTATTATTACTATCGTGATCGTCATCAACATCATCAAGTCATTTTATCATTAAAATTACCCTTTTTTTTTTACTACTTTACTTACCATGAATGCAAAAGAAAAAGAAGGATAATGTACCAAGGCGCGGGGGATTAATATTAAAACGCTTTTTTAATTAACTTTTTCGTATAAATCCCTGTACTGCTACTTACCCCCTTTTCGTATTATAATAAAACAAACACATACACATAAAATATTCCAATCTAAACTAAACAGCTCATTAGACCGTTGGTATCCAGGGTGGAAATCAAGTGAACATAAATAACACATAATATCTTGGCCACGATATTCTCATGAAAGATAAGACGATGGAAATTTTGCAACATAAATATTATGTCAAAAGTGGGTCAAAAGACCGAGGCCTATATAATAATGTTTCCTGCATATAGATCATAGATGATATAACGTGATATTTTTGTAAAGGAGAGTTTAATCGAATGTTAAAACAAATTGAAGGTTGATATGAATGTTTAGGTTCAGTATATATCTAGATCTTTATCATTTAAATGAATACAGATATTACTGAATAAGGATAAATATTTTTATGATTACATAAATATGCGTCATGATTATTTAGGGGTACAGAATATAATGTTTCAAGATGAGGGCTGAGTTAACTGGCTCGTCACCATGGTAATGCAATTGTTGCAACTGAAGAGTCAAAAATAATGGCTAAGGCTGAGGTAATTTTGACATGTTCCATTATGTAGTATATAGTTAGAAGAATATATTAGAAGGTTTTGAACTCAACAAAATTATCAATTAATCAACTCAATCTGCTCTGTCAGCATCGGACAAGACACATGATTATGCAAGTGGCATATAATTTGATCCATATTAAGTTTGAGCTATTTTTAGTCAAATCTGGAATATGAGAGCATTTTTAGAGCAGTCTTTTTCATGGAACCGTGCTTCTGTGACATTCTACTCACTTGGATTAAAAAAAGAGAAAGCTCAACAATTATTTGACACTTATAGCAGAACTCATTGTGCTCTTTTTCATATACTGCTCTTGACGTGGCTTATTTCTCTCTCTCTCTCTCTCTCTCTCTCCTTCTCTTTTTTTTTCTTTCCTTCTCTTCTTTCTACCAATTTTCTGATATCTTTTCTCCTCTCCTAATCTTTTTTGGTGATATTTTAAGTGATTTGATGCTTTTCCGCTGTTAATTTGAGTAATAACATCGGCGGTTTTTTTCCTTCTCTTTACTACTTCAAATGCGGTTTATTCTTATGTATTAGTTTTATATTGTATTTACCTTTGGCTGTGAGCTTTGGTGATTTTCATTATTTATATTTCCGTGTATAACATTTGTATTCTGTTCAGGACCAGGATGTAAAACAGATTTCGTATCTACAATGTATATCTGATTCTTGTTATCCTGATTAAATATATTTAAATAAATAGTAAATCTTGAAGGCAAGCCTTGGTTGAAGCTATATACGTAGCTCTCTACCCCCTCGACCCTTGACCCCCATAATGCACGTATCATATATTACTTCCATCATATATCATGAACAGGCCATGCCCCTGATTGCGTGTATAGAATAAATATTATATGAATGTATCGGACCATGCATCATTTATAAAAAGTCATTAAAATAGATGTGCATGTGCATGGTGAACACGGCTGTATCGGCGTATTTGAAGCTTTGTCATGTACTTCAAGGTTTAGTTTTGCTATGCTGTAACCGACTTATCGCCCTTTCGTTGTTTCCTCTCGATGTTGCCTAACATGATAATGATTCCATAAAGAAGTGTCTTGTAATGACTGTATTGTTTTGTTTGTTTGGTTTATTTCCACTTTTTCATATCAATACAAAGAAACATCATACAAATAAATCTGATGAGTAACATGTAAGTTTGACAAAATATGTTTCTAGTTAAAATAAAAGCAAAAACAAATATATTGATTGGTGCCAAGCCATCATGAAAATATAATCTGCATAAAAATAAGAAATGAGGGGGAGAATGGATATCTTATGTTTGTTTAGCAAGTTTCTTACACAAGAAAAAGCAGGAGACCACATGTCGTAAGCGTAAATGCTTGATGATGACCGTGGCCTCGGCCGAGTTAGCAAATAAAAGAACCACCTATGCAGGGGACGCGATTAAAAATCCATTTATCATTTGTATTAAGAATTGGTGTGTTGTATTCAATGTTAAATTCAAAGTGAGCGTGGCTGAATTCATTTTTATTGAAAATATATTTAGTGACATGTTTCGTGTTGATAATGACCCCAACAAAGGATGATTACCCCACCAAAATCATACTACAGCCCGATAGACCCCTGCATGATTACAAAGATATGTGGAAATTGAACTTAAGTTGTGCATTACAATTCTTGTTTTTGTGACTTGTAAATAGTTATAATTATATAGGCCTAAATGTAGAACTGACCTTAAAATCGGGCAAATCAATACTCACAGGTAGTTTTCAATTCAAATTCTTAAAGCAAATAGTTGGCACCAATTTTGCGCACAGAGCTGAAGTTCATTTTTGCTAGTTTGTTTGCTGACATTAACATGTACTTTTTTTTGGGGGGGGGGGGGAGCGGGGGTAATGATACAATGTACATAGTTCATCATCAATCATGGTGTTGAAGATTTAAAATTTATCCAGATTATATATGTATTATATTTTCGGATATAGATTTACCTAGGTAAGCATAAAACATTGAAAATATCAAATTTCGGAAATGCAATCTATTTAGATTGGGCTATTTTTCTAAAGTGATAGAATATTTTCATTCTATATCTATATTTATGTCTCTCGCTCGCTCTCTCTTTCTTTTCCTCTTTCTCTCTCTCTCCCTCCATCTCTCACTCCCTCCCTCTCTCTCTCTCTGTCTCTGTCTCTCTCTCTTTCCCCCAATAAATATTGTTTTCATTTATCCTGCTATAATGTATTATGTACATTTCAACATTCCGAAACACTTATGAAAATGGGCTCGTGGAATTCATTCTGTAAAATTGATGAAATAGGTCTGTAAATTACAAAGTGCTTTTATCATAATTGAAACGAAACGGCAGGGAAAATTATTCAACTCCGCGTAAACAATGACCACACAATGCGATGCTCCACAGGTGTAGAGTGCATCTCGCGTCACGAAGAGGGAGGGGGGGGGGGGGGACATTTTTAGGTGGACAACTTTAGGTGGATAACTTTAGGAGAACAAGGCTTTAAAATTGTGTATTAAGAGTGTGAAAGGCTGTCAAATCGTTTTCTTTTTAATATGCATACTCCACCTCAGTCTATCTATTTCTCTCATTCTCTTATTGTATTTATATTTTCGCCATTCGATGGGGGGGGGGGGGACATGTTCCCCCGTGTCTCCTATAGCTACTACAATGATTCTCCCAATTCTCTATTTTAAAAGCCTTTGCTCAAATTAAAGTTTTACGAGTCAAATTTCGGCTTTATGTAAACAAAAAAAATGACAGCCCCCAATATGCTAGGAATTTAAACAAAATGTATTATCGCGATTTGATTCACCTTCCACGAATGCATATTATTAATGTTTAAATTAAAAGTAATGAAATATCGACGTTATTTCGGATTGCTCTCCAAGGACAATATCCTTTATTCCAACCTTTTCCTTTTTCTCTCTTTGTTAACATTCACGTGTGGTGCTTTTCATATACACGCGCGATGCCACAGGATTCTTTTTCATAATATCGAACTGATCTATGAAATTCAAGCGCTGTCATTTTTATCACCTTTTTTTCAAACCAGTGTTCGCTCTCAGGTTTCCTGCCATTCGCCAATTTTTAAGCAAAGAGTTAAGTAGTGAACAGTTAGCTGGTTGTAGATTTTTTTTTCTTCTTCATTTTACATTTATAATACTTATTTCTTCGTATTGCTTATTACAACAATGCTGATAATATGAATAGCAACACAGTTATAATAAAAACAATGATGATAATATCTAGAATAGTTATTATAATGATTATAATAATAACAATAATAATCATGATAATAATGATGATAATAATAATAATAAGTTAAGAACAACAATAATTATGATGATAATAATGATAATGATAACAATAAACAATAATAATGATAATAACGAAATCATGGATAATTAAGATAACATTAATCATAATATTGATAATAATATTCATAATCATAACTATAATCAAAATCATAATCAAAATTATGAAAATGATGATGACGATGATGACAATTAAACAAAGGTCTTATGAGCCAAGCAGTCTACAAAAGTGAATTTAAGTGAACAGTGCAACCATTGCATTCAGTTACTGGCGCATACTGAAACTACCTTCATAATCTTCGGTATTGGCATCAACGCCGACAGCATTATAATATATAGAGAGGCTTTAAAACGAGTTAAATATTACTCTCTTTTTTTCTTTGTCTTTCGCTGACTTATGTCCACGGAGGTTTGAAAAGAAACGGGACAGGCTCCAATATAAAACTATTTGAATTTGCCCGCCTTGCACACGGGCGTCATTAATTTTGATGGCGTATTACTGCGTCAGCGACTGGCGCAGTCTTGACGCCACTGGCATCTTTGAGCGTTGGGAAGCGAAGAGGTTAAAAAGAAGGCTGAGTTTGGGGAAAGATAATGAACAAAGAAATCTGAGCTGTCGGATTCGTTTCAGGCTATTCGGAAAGAACATCAGAGCAGAGATGTTCCTTTACCATGATTACTTTTCTTTTAAACTCACAAATTTGAAGTATGACGAGAAATTGACAAAAAGTTCGGACCAAGCTCTGATGACACAAGTGTGTGTATGTGTTGTGTGTGTTTGATTGATTGATTGATTTTTATTCGACAAGCTTCCAACATACAACAATATACAATAATAACAGATCAAAAATAAGTCAGCTTGAACAGGATAACCCACGAAAGCTCGAGAGCTTATTTCCAGTGGGGTCCCTTACAGACATGTATACAATTAATAAGTTAAAATAGTAATATTTACAGACAGATAAGAAAATTAAAAGAACTATACTTATTAAAGATAATAATAATAATAACAACATTAAACTGATGATAGAAATGATATTAAGTACAAGAAGAAAATGAAGAAGGAGAAGAAGAAAAAGAGGAGAAGGAAGAAGAGGAAAATAATGATGAATTTGTAGAATTTCTATAACGTACGAAAACATAATTATATACAACATGAAAAGTATGAACCGACAGAAGAATAACAATTTCAATCATATAACATGTCATTCACTTCTCTTCTCTGACTGTCAAGTATTAGGTATTCCTTTAATTTCCTCTTAAAATGATCATAGTTTCCTATTTCTTTTACACCATTGGGAAGGGAATTCCAATGTTTTATGGCATTGTAATAAAACGAATTTCCAATACTACCTACTCTTTCTGGTAAGTTAAAGTTGAATCGTCTATTTCTTGTATTATAATCATGTACGTCAGTAACAAGATCGAAGTTGGATCGAATATAATGATTCGACCTAGCATGATATATTTTATGCACTTGATGCAATACGAGTTGTTTTGATCTTTGGTCGACTTCAAGAAAACCAGCTTTAGAAAGTTCGCTGTAGCCAACATGAGTTCTTGGACCAGAACAGTTGATAAATCTCACCATTTTGTTCTGTATAATCTTCAACTTCTTTTGATCTGACTTGTTTATGTTACTATACCATGCAGGGTTAGCATAGTCAAATAAACATTGAATAAGAGCAAAACAGAGTGTACGTCTTGCTTTTAAATCCATACAACTTTGATATCTGTACACAAATTTCAGACGAGAATTTGCTTTTTTTACAACTGATTCTACTAAAGATGAAAATGAAATTGCGCTAGCCAACTCAATGCCTAAATACTTCACAGACTCTTTTCTCTTGATTGCTTGATTATTGTGTGTCACTTTGAATTCAAATGACTTTTTAGAACTACTTTTAGAACAAAATAAAATGCTTTCTGTTTTTCCCAAGTGTAAAGAAAGCTTATTATCAGTCATCCAATCGACACACGTAGACAGCTGTTCACTGAGCTTTTCCTCAATATATTTAGGATCAGGATTTGAATAGAGTAGTACGCTGTCATCTGCGTACAATAATAGTTTGAAGTCTTTTATACAAATACACATATCATTTATATAACTTGAAAATAGAATTGGGCCTAAAATGCTTCCCTGAGGAACACCGCATGTTATAGGCATTAGTTTGGAACGAATATCATGAATGGCCACTACTTGGTGCCGATTAGATAAGTAGGATCTGAACCAATCTAAACTTGCCTTATCAAAACCCATTAGTTGTAACTTCTTTAATAAGACGCAATGATTAACTGTATCAAAAGCTTTTTGCAGATCAAGGAGCACCATACCAACAAAGCGCCCTTGGGAAGTTTCTCTCCTCAAATAATCAGTCAAATGAATTAGACATGTTTCAGTCGAATAATCATGTCGAAAACCAGATTGAAATTCATAAATTATATCATTTTCTTTGAAGTATCTTTCAATTTGAACACAGACCGATTTTTCTAGAATCTTTGATGCTACGCTTAAAACACTAATAGGTCTATAGTTGCTAACATCAGTTTTATCTTTCTTTTTATAAAGTGGAGTCACTTTTGCTATTTTCATATCCTCTGGAAAAGTACTCGTCAAGATAGATAGGTTCATTAAGTAACTTAGAGGCTTAAATAAAACCTTCGCACCATCTTTTAGAAATTTAGCTGGAATCAAGTCTAACCCAGTACTTTTTGATACATTCAACTTACGTAACTCTTTGAAAACAAATTGTTCACTGATTGGTAATAACTCGAAGCTGTTTTCACGTACACCTTTTCTTTCGTAAAAGTCACGAATACAATCATTGTCTGCGCTGAAAAAGTCTTTGGAAGGGGGGAGTTTGTCTACTAATTTGGCAGCCACATTAATGAGAATTGAATTCATCAGCGATGGCCATCTTATCATGACATAATTCCCCATCAATTTTAATGACAGATTCTTGTTCTTTTCGCTTCTTATTTTTCAATCCTAAGTTTTTTAGATTCTGCCAAAGTTTTTCGAATCTTGTTTATTTTCTTCTATCTTGTTTTGTAAGTAATCGAGTTTAGCCTTTTTCACCTCTCTTTGGACCATATTTCTTAATACTCTATATCTTTTATAGAGCTTCTTATCTTTTGCTCTTTTCCTCCATTTTTTGTATACTATATTTCTCTCTTGAATTAGGGAAAGAATATCTTTAGTCACCCAAGTTTCTGATCTTTGTTTTATTCTTATCCGTTTCAGTGGCGCTATCATATTCAAATTTGAGATAAAAATCATCACTAGATTTTGTCAAACTTTCACTTAATTCAATACCCTTCTTACAAACTGAAGATATTTCGCCCAGTCTTTCATGTCCACCTTGGATGGTCTGAAGGCTGGTTTCAGTCGTGACCTCTGATTGACTGCACTGAAATCCAAAGATGTCCCAGAAACAGATTCGGCGTAGGACTTTACGGGGCTGCTTTTTTCCTCATCAGAATGAAGACTCTGGTTTTTGTGTTTGTGTTTGTGTTTGTGTTTGTGTTTGTGTTTGTGTTTGTGTTTGTGTTTGTGTTTGTGTTTGTGTGTTTGTGTGTAGTTCCAGTCACCAATTGATTGATGGCATGCGTGTGATTTTCGGCAATTATTTATACTTTGACTAACCTAAATTCCACAGTACAAACCATTGTTATGTTAATCCTTTCCTAATTGCTTCCAGACATATCCTTTAATTCACAGTGTAATCATATTTGATCGATACTCAGCTTTATATTTAAATCCTTTTAACCACGGCTCAATTTCCAAACGGGCCTTCGCTTTACTGTTCAACCTGTTTAAATTAGATTTTATATGAAAACTTGATGAGTTGTTAGTGCATGGAAGGTCGCGTGATACGGATTGTTAATTTTGTGAGAGATGAATCGCGATGATCGTGTGTCTATTACATTTCCAATAGGTAACCGGCATTAACACCAGTGGCGTATCCAGACCTTGGGTCACAGGAGGGGGCATTTCCTTAGCGATTCCTATTTTTATGATGGCCCTTGTTTGTGCTAGGTTGTGACCCACACAAAAAGAACCAATAATACAATTAATTGTCTGTAATGTGACCGATCAGTAGTTTTTCGTTTTTTGAGAGAGTGTCTCTATAAATCGTGTTTCCAAGAGCAACCTAACTCCATGATTTAAACTTACAAATGACCCCCCTTTAATCTACGAATTACTATGGCCGTGCATGTTTTTGCTTGGTCGTAAATTTGTCGGGAGGGGCATGCAATTAGCCCACTTTCACATAATAGTGTACGTATAGGGCCAAGCCGCTGGTGGTTATAGCCATGGTAACCATCTTGATAATTCAAATGGTGGTGGTGATTACAGGTCTATAATAAATGAAAGTAATTGCCAGCCCTGCATGAAATTACCAAGAACACGATCGCCACTGCTTTCGAAAAATCAAATCGGGGAAAATACTCTATTGTATATCCCATAGAAATCCGCTGAAAAAGCGGGCGGGGGGGGGGGGGGGGGAGGGTAGTGAGCACTTTTTTTTCTTTTTTTGGCCCTCGAAAATTTGAAAAATCGCACCCCCCCCCCCCCCTTCCTGGATCCGCGTTTAGGGGTATTTTTCTAGATCCCGACTCCAACTTGAATTTTGCCAAAGAAAGGACTTATGATGGCTGTGCATATTTGGAAGTGTACCGGTTGACGTTATTGCTTCTCTACTGAAATAAATATTTACATTGTGAATTCTACATCAGAAGCGCAATTTAATTTATTTTACATGACCGAGCCCTCTCTGTAACCTTGTCTCCCTCTTTTCCCTTTTGTCTCTCTTCTTCTTTTACTCGCTCTCTCTCTCTATCCCTCCCTCCCTCCCTCCCTCTTGCCTTCACATTACACGGTACTTGACCAAGCCCTCTCTAGAACCCACAATTCTCTTTCCTTCTCTGTCTCTCTCTCTCTTGCGCTCTCCCCTCTCTCATCCACATTCCAAGGTACTTGAGCAAGCCCTCTCTAGAACCCACAATGCTCTTTCCTTCTCTCTCTTCTTCCTCTTGCTCCTCTCTTATCCACATTACATCGTACTTGACCAAGCCCTCTCTAGAACCCACAATGCTCTTTCCTTCTCTCTCTTCTTCCTCTTGCTCCTCTCTTATCCACATTACATCGTACTTGACCAAGCCCTCTCTAGAACCCACAATGCTCTTTCCTTCTCTCTCTTCTTCCTCTTGCTCCTCTCTTATCCACATTACATCGTACTTGACCAAGCCCTCTCTAGAACCCACAATGCTCTTTCCTTCTCTCTCTTCTTCCTCTTGCTCCTCTCTTATCCACATTACATCGTACTTGACCAAGCCCTCTCTAGAACCCACAATGCTCTTTCCTTCTCTCTCTTCTTCCTCTTGCTCCTCTCTTATCCACATTACATCGTACTTGACCAAGCCCTCTCTAGAACCCACAATGCTCTTTCCTTCTCTCTCTTCTTCCTCTTGCTCCTCTCTTATCCACATTACATCGTACTTGACCAAGCCCTCTCTAGAACCCACAATGCTCTTTCCTTCTCTCTCTTCTTCCTCTTGCTCCTCTCTTATCCACATTACATCGTACTTGACCAAGCCCTCTCTAGAACCCACAATGCTCTTTCCTTCTCTCTCTTCTTCCTCTTACTCCTCTCTTATCCACATTCCAAGGTACTTGGCAAAGCTCTCTCTCTCTTTCTTTCTATCAATTACATTGTCTAATTATTTAACATCCTTTTTTTTCCATTTCTTCTCTATTGTCTATCTTCGTGTTTTGTTGTATTCACCACACTATAGGTATACTGGCATAATGTAAATAGAAGAGAAAAAGAAAGAAACAAAAATAACAATGAAAATTAGATAAATTCACATATTATTATAATTATGTATCATGTTTTTCTTACATTTTTTTTTTTGGGGGGGGGGGGGGTGGCAGGGAGGGACTGTACTTACCCTCTCTTTGAAAACATTACTATACTTTATTACTAAAAAAGAACATGCTTTTGGATTTTCTTACAAATGATGAGACACGTATACAGTTAACTATTTTTTAATGAAAAGTAATTACCGAGTCACTCCAGTAGGGAGTCCAATTCAAGAACATTTTGAATTCAAATTGTATGAATTTTAAAATAAAGGGGTATTCATATTGTATGAAACGTTCTCAAAACATGGAACCTGCAAATATAGGATACTGGACTTTGAGCCAGGACTTTATCGAAATAAAATACTCAATAAATTTTCAATTGAAAGCTATCATAAAACTTAACAAATAGGTGTAGAAACAGTAAGAAATAACCGTTGCTGGGCAGTAAGATGTGTCACCACCCTTACGGCTTATAAATTTGAGTACGGTAGATCTGATCATTGATTAAGGGTAATTAATCATAAAAACATGGTGATAAGATCAGTGCTACAAGTCCACTTCAGAGTTCAGACTAAATACGCCATCTGGACATTAAGAATAAGCCTTTAATAACCCTGGCAATGAAAAACTTGTCAGGTAACGAATGACAAGAGGCAATATTTTGGGGTAAAAATCTAAAATACATAATTGGGCTAAAGATCTGTTTTATTTCATGCATACTTTTTAAACAAAAGTTTCCCTTGACTGTAAAACTTGACACAGGCTTGCCTGTCATAGCAACAACTTATGTACGCAAAGTGAACTTACTGGACAATACAGAAATGTAACGCTCATTACATTCACTAGATTTTATTTCTTTGCCTCTCTGCATGGATGCTCGTTTGCCACACATGCCATTCGAAATAAAAACATTAATGGCTTTGCAAAAATACTAATTTCCAGTCTTGAATAGCTCCAAGACAACCTTTTAACACCAGTATAGACTTATCTTTCATTGGAAACAGTTACAGTTACATAATGTTGAAGGCTTTGGTACATCTATCCCGTGATTTTAAAAATATGGAACAGGGAGATTACTTGTGCGGCATATGAAGACTTGAAGGTTGTTTCATACCTTATGTCCAAACGCCCCTTTTTGGTGCTTACACAAAAAGACAGTAGCAATATCTCAGATTTGTTTCAAAGGAGTAGGGTCATAATAAAGTTCTTCTTCAGGTAAAAAAATAATTATGAAACATGATAATGTGAGCTATTACAACACTAGTGTAATCCATTACTATCATATCTGATTTTAACGATTTAATAGCCCCCCCCCCAAAAAAAAAAGTAATAACATCAAGTAACTCGAGTACAAATCTCCTTTGCCATATGTTTATGCACAGCATGTCAATAATTTGGTAATTGAAAGGCTAACATAGCAAATTCACTTGCTAAAATATGCATTTCAAAATGACAAAACTCGAGGCCACTTTTGTAAGCTATGCCCTTTTGCTATCGTACAAGTTGAGGTGACATATGGACTCCTCAGCTAATGTTCCTCTCCCATGGCCTCAATTCATTTCCTAGGATGCATACACTGCATAGGGTACAAATTTAATCCTAAGTGCCTGAAATACACAACTACGTTAGTAATCAACATACAGATCATCGGGATAGGTTAAATAGGCCTTTGAAGATTAACAGTAGAAGAAGAAAAATTATTGGGGGGGGGGGGGGGGGCTACAACTCCCTAAATTACCTGTATGGGTCAAAGAGCTACATATGTAGATCCTATCCTTTCTCATGGTGTTTACCTCCATGTCTCTTTCTCTCTCTCTCAATATCCGTCTTTCACAAGAGATCAGCACAGAAGAGTCTTTACTCCACAATGTCCATTCATTTTGTAATTCAGTCTTCCTTTAAAAGTCTCTTTGTCCAAAAAATGTTGAGCCATTTTGAGAAAACTAGTCTTTTTTGACATCCTCATCGTCCTCGTCACCATCACTTCTTGATGTGGAATCGGGAGCGTCGTTGAAGACCTCAAAGGCTCCGTTCTGCGTCATCGAAGACCTCAAAGTCTCCGTTGTTCGACCAGGAGGCGGCTAATTTGAGTTTGAACTCCGCCATGGGCTTGCCAAATAGTTTCTGGTTTATACAGAGACAAAAGAATGGAAAATATGAATGAATTAATACAGCAGACAGACCAATTGAGTAAAAAGAGTGATATAACATTTAAAGATAAAGTTGAGTTCTGGTCATGCAATTGCATTGTGAAAGAAAAAATGTGGAATGGATCAGAAAAAGTTGATCATGTAGCATGTAAGTATTGGTGTGTACAGCAAGGTACTGGAGTCATCAAAATCATAATAAATTTGGCCCAGTCTTGGTAAAGTAACAAGCACTGTACACAGAAAGATGTATATGGGACTACACAAATGGTGTCGGGCCTATTTACCTTGATTTCCTTATCTTTCTATGCTCATTACTCAGCCAGTATACATTTTCTACCAAAATTGTTAGGCAAATGACATTTTTTTGTAATCTTGAACATTCAGTGTAAGTTTTGTTTGATTCTGTGAGAATTCATTTTCTTTTTTTACCAGAACTCAAGTTTATCTTTAATGACGTCTTTGTAAACCAACTATATTTAATAACTGCTCTGTAATGTCAATGTAAAAATATCTTTAGAGTAACTCTAAAAAACTAAACCTACACCAATGGAACACTTTGTACACTGGCAAGAGTGCAAAGAGAAACAATAATGAACAAAGACGGTGCAAACATGTTCCATATTTAAACATGGAAAAACTTCTATAAAATATTTGAAGACCACATACAAACTAAGTCAAAGTTTGAAAGGAAAGTTACAATAATGATCATAATATCAAAGTGAATTTATATGGCAACCTGGCAATGAATGTCACTTTTACACTCCATTACAATTTCTTTACACTGGTGGGTCCTGACCATTAAAATATATATCACACTTCAGAGCATATAGAATTGAAATATCATATTTTTGTTTGCAATCCTGAATAAAAAAATCCACAAATCAATATGAAGGGATATATCAACACTGCACAGTTTAACTTCCAGTACCATCATATCAAAAGCCCACTGATGCTAGTTGCTTTTTTATAAATAGGCTAATCAGAAAGATGTATAACATTGCTTTGTCATATCCCCTTTTCTCCGCAGACAGTGGTAAAGTCTTGATTAGCAGCATTTGGGAACATCTCAAAATGTTGGCAATACCTTGCAGTTGCTGCATGTCAATCTGTTAGACTAAGAATTTAGACTTATGGTGGTTTCTAGAAACGCCCCCTGATTATCATAGTGCAGGAAGAAAATCGCCTCAGTATAACTAGAGCTTTTATGTGCTGATCATGTATCTACTTACCAGTATTCTTGCTTGTTCTGGGGTGAGAGTATCTCCTACTTTACAGACGGTATGTTCACTCGTTAGATGTATAATGCCTTTAAAACAGAAACAGAGAAGAAAAAACAAATTTGTAACAGGGACTAATCAATTCAAAGGAAATTAAGAATTTACATATTCCTTGATAAAATAAAAAGGAGATCCACAATTGCTTTCATTCTGTCCTGTTAATTAAGTACAGTGCCAAAAAAGGGGACAATTTTCTTTGGAACACCTAATTTCTAAAGTTTAATATGTCTACCATTAGCATATATAATAATAATAATAATAATAATAGCCTAATAGTCCACTCCAAATTTTATTAAACCGAAAGGCATGTTGCCAGTATGATTGCCGCTACAGTTCTGTAACTACTATTGACCAAGCAAGCAGCATTTCCAATTGGCCACTAAAATACAAAAGTGGTAATTTAAAACGAAAAATGATACTGAATACATTTGCAAAGAAACATTAAGAATGGTACAAGGCAGGCTGAGAAAGATGATAGCAATAGGGTGGAGCAAAACAAAGGAGAAATAAATTGCGTGATAGAGCACAACAAAGGAGAAATAAATTGCGTGATAGAGCACAACAAAGGAGAAATAAATTGCGTGATAGAGCACAACAAAGGAGAATTAAATTGCGTGATAAAGCACAACAAAGGAGAAATAAATTGCGTGATAGAGCACAACAAAGGAGAAATAAATTAGAAGAAGTAAAGTAGCAGTAGCATTTGCTGAGCACTAGACTAACCTTTCTTGAGCGATGTAGGAAGATGTAACTGCCTGAGCTGTGGCTCCATGGAGTGTTGGAAGTTTTCTAAAGGACCTTCAGGTAATACTACGGTTTCCGTTGCGATGTTTCCTGACCTGGCATAGTCTGCTTCAACAAATCCCTCAAAATACCTTCCATAGAAAACAGAAAGACCAAATCAGTTAAATAACAAGTAAATTTATGAATACCGTTTCCAAGTTTTGTAATTTTTGATAAATGCGGGAAAAAAAATGATTTGTCCCGATTTACATCATATATTACATATCAAAGCTTACATCTACAAGTATTCAATGAAGGCACTAATTCAACCAGTCACCCCTTTATTCTTGAGTTACAAAAAAACTCAATGTCATCAAATTTACAAGGATTATGAATAATTTTGTTGTTAACTGTATATATATGCATGAGAATTAAAAAATCTTATATTGGCTGATGCTGTTACGTGTCATTTAAGGTTTTAAAACAAACAACAACAGTGAGATGTTAGATGGACTAGTATTCAACAGAACGGCTACTCGTTTCAATACAAGGAGATTATCAGTTAATGATTCATTCTTGCTGTTGGAATTATATTTTCCAATTTCCATCAATCTCCAGTTTGTTCTCCATTACCTATTACGATGCTATGAATGAAAGGTTATTTGTGTCGCACAAATAGAGCACTTATCATTTTCAATGAAAATCAACAATAATTTATCCATTATCAAATGTTCTGAAAACATTTTCCTGACATCCTATATTTTGGGTCCCGTTACTCAACTACTTAAATTCAAAGGCAAAGTAAAAATGTCAAATACAGTACCTAAATTCTTGAATGACAGTGGTAAAACACAAAAAAAAAAAAAAAAAAAAAAAACTTGATCAACATCACTTACTTGACTACTTCATCTTTTGTTTTGTTTGTGAAGAGTAGCCCAACGTTGCCCATTAATCGCTTGCTCACTCTGTGGAGGTTGTCCCTGTACTCTTCTTCAGCGCTCTTTCCAAGTGCAACCATCATCACCTTGTTCTTGCCAAAGAAAAATCTGAGAGGTAAAGAAGAAAAAAACAGGAAAGATGACGTTAAACACTGGCATAGCTTGCAGGCACAGACTCTATTTTGACAATTAAAAATAATCCTATAGAATATAGATCCGAGTCCAAACTTTATCTCTAGTCTCGACATCATATGAAGAAACGTGTTATAAAATAATTAGTTTGGAAGATGATAATTGACATGACAGCAGGCCAAATACGAGTGCAAAACCACGATAAGCAATGCAAAGTTATGTGATTTTAAGATAATACAACGTTCAGACAAGAATGCAACCCTGATTCTTTATAAAGTGTTTGTTCAAAATGCTGCTCAATAACAGGTTTTGCTATCCAACATTTAAACGACATTCAGACTAGTAAAAGCAGGAGAAGAAGGTATCTTGAGAACAGAAAGAGCCATGATTTGGAAGGCACAAGTGAGCTCATGGAGAGGTTGGGTCTGGAAGAAATTGTGGTGGACATGGATAAAGAGAAGTGGATTGAGATGGATGGGTCATGTGATGAAAAGGGACGATGATGAACCTGTGAAAAGAGCATGGGATCTGGAAGTGGATGGCATACAGTAAGAGGGAAATAAAGACCAAATATTTCATGGAAAGCTACGGTGAAGAATTAAAGCAGCGAGATTGGTCTAAATGAGGAGGATGCTCGAAACATGAAGGGGAGGGAGGGAGGGACCTTCATCATGGCGTGAAAGTCAGTAACCCCTCCAACAAGGCAAAATGCTGTCTTTAATAAATAGAGGAGGCGCGATAGCTCAGTCGGTAGAGCAGTGGTCTTGTAAACCGGTGACCCGGGTTCGAAACCAAGGCGATGCGCTAGTGCCCTTTGGTAAGGCATTAATCCTCATTACCAGGTCCCTCGGAGAGGACCTAAAGCCGTCGGCCGTCTGGTTGCTTATTTACAAGCATTTATGTTTTCCTAGCAGTCAGGTAATAATTCAACCAACCAATAAATGTTGACGATGATGAATGATGATGATAGAACTGGTTAAACAATTATTCTAGCTCAAAGTGTAAATGACTATAGCCATACAATGCATTCTGAAAGTCTGAATGGGGGCGGGGTAGAAAGAAAATATGAACTGGCTTACCTGCTGTGCTTCCAACTATTCCTGACATCCTTAATCTTGCTGTTCCTCATATTCTCCACAGAGAATATCACTATCCTGGCATACTTGTCCACACTGTCTCGAACCTGTGCAAGTAAGTGTAAGTACAAGTAAATTTCAAAGGTCTAAGAGAATCTAAAATTATATTTAAAACTTAAGAATTTCCTAACCGAGAGAATATACATGTACCGTAGTCAAAAATGAAAATATTGATGGGGCCTCAACGGCGATCTGCCTCCCCCGAACTGTGAAACAGCCAATGTAATGAAAAAGTCATCTAAAATATGTGCCAATCAGTTGTAAGACATAAAATCTTTATAATCCCAACATTCCCAAGTTTGATTTGAAAGTAGTCTTTGAGATTAGACTTTTACCACGATGACAGTCTCCTCTCGATTCCAGACTTATTTGATCTTATTAAAAAAATCAGACTCTTGACTTTATACAATAAATCATAATTTTAATTTCAGTCTCTGTGATGTGATCATTAATCAAATGTCTTGGAGTTATTTCCTTTACTTTAACTAGATGCTAGACAAGAATTTTTTTGTGAGCTCTGTGGCTTGTTGGAGAAGAGAGTACCGGTAATAAATCTTGACTTAAGACCATGCAAATTGGCACCTAAAAAATATGGCTTATCATGAATACTATACTCTTAATTTAACGATGTCAAAAAATACCAAAAGTTATCAATCAGACACCAACTGTCGACCAGGATTAGTAACATATTTACCAGTCCCCCCTGATTTTTCTCTCCCTTTTTTTTTTCTCCAAATAAAGAGTTATAAATAAACCCTTTTGTTAGTTACCATGAAACAAATGAGATCATGTATGTTATTGATACCTGGTACCAACAAGGTTATCCACACTATACTCTACTCTATTTTTTCTTACACTATATAATTTTTTTTTTATAATTTAGACTATAGTGATTTACTCAAGATTGTTAATCCTTGAAAGACAACACCAAAATCAAAGTAATATAAGATGCTTACCTCTTCAATAAGATTTTGCTTGGTTTCAAGGCCTTTCTTCTTTGTTCTTGTCAGTGAAACTGAAACAAAATGGCAGAGAATGTTAACATCACTATTAATTTGATTACTTTTTTTGTACAAAAGGATAGATGATGAAAGTAACATGTAGTGGTAGTTTTCATAAACTCTTTCCTCCTTGAATATTAGACATGGTTGTAAATATTAGTCAACTTGACATCACTGTATCTTAATCTGTCCTGCTCTCTTTCCAGTCCTGATCCTCAAAAGCGGAATATTGTTCACCAATTAGAACGTTTAGTGTTACAGAAAGTGCGTACATGTACATGTATAATGATGCATTTCATGTATTTTGGGAGATTAGTCCAATAAATTTGCAATTAAATGTAAGAATTATATTACTAGTGCCACTTTGGATTGCATCCGGCAGTCTGGCTTTGAAGGTATCTACTGAACTTTCCGATCAGGTCAGGATGATTTAGATTTCAGGCTTGATGCCTTGAATTGTTCTCGGACAAGTAAATAGATAGGCATCAGTATTGCATCTCATGTTGGAGAAGAAGAGTCTATTCTTGATGTGTCTCTAATCTAGGCCTGAGTCAAACCGTTTAACCGTTATTTGCATACATTTTGGAATGTGCTAATAGCCGATGATAAAGATAATCAAAGAAACCACAGTGTAATGTTACACCCTGTCCGCTGCGCGCCAGCTTTCTGGCAGCAGTAATCTCCATGAATGAATTTGTAAACAATGCCCTCTTCCCTATTTTCTCACCCTCTCTATTCCCTTCTCTCTGCAATGTGTTCATGTACCTTTTCTTATTACTGCACTCTCACACAAGCAAAGTTCTAACACACACACATACGTACACACAAACCTCAAACATCATACACACAAACCTCAAACATCGGCGCCCAATATACTGTACATGTACATACACACAGATGGAGAGCACATGGCTTCTTGACTCCCACTGAACTGTGTGAAAGCACGTGCGGTCACCAACCTGTAATTTATGCTGGTATCAAACTCCACCCACATAGCTAGAGAACCTTCCTGATTGGTCACTAACTTGGATCAGCTCATTGCAGGGTGTGTCTTGGGTTTGAGTGTTACACACTTCCACATAATTTCATATGGCAATGATACATGCAGCAGACATGTCCCTGCATGAAGGGAGCTCTCTCCCTGACCACATGCAAACATTGCATTGCAAAGGCATATATAAACACGTCACAGATCAAGCTATCTTCACAGCGTAACTTTGCAAGGTTAATCATGATATCAGATTCAGATGAGGAATAATAAGATATTTTGTATGTTGTTTATTACTGGTCTCTGTTTATCAGGATGACCCAATTTGTGCCATAGTCCGACAGTCTGAAGACCATCAGGCGTTCCGAGCTACATCGCTATTACAAATACTGTATTTTCACTTTTTCAGATTATTTTTTAACGGTTAAACGAAACCGCCCGTATACTTTTAACGGTTATCCGTTTAGCACAAAAACCGTAATGACTCAGGCTTACTCTAATCCATTTGCTATCTTCGGAACAACTGCAGAATACTCTGCACGCCGAGAGTTCCGGACCCTAGCTAGCTTGGCTGATATGTTTCACGTCATTGACAGCTTGGAAAGAGGTCACAAAATTAGACTTTGATTATTTATTGCTTTGCCTCACTATTTATAAAGGCAAAAAACAGAACTGTATAAATACTGAGATTCGAACCCACAACTCCAACGTTTGATTACGCTGTCTTTACCGATTGAGCTACCGATGGGTCGATGAAAGGTGGGTTTGCATGATTATTATAACCCTATCACTAACCCTAACGGTTACCACGTGCGCATGCGCAGGTGCAGGTTTTCTTTTGCTAGCTAGCTAGACTAGGCAAATTCATGCAAAAAAATATATTCAACAAATTGACTTGAAAACACATCAGACAATTAGTCTGAACCGAGTCAGGAGCAAATTTGAAGAAATTATATTTTTAAATGTTGTAAAACCAAAGATATAAGAAGAAAACCGACCAAGTATCTGTACTAAAAATCGTACATGTAAAATTGGTCGTATACATTCGACAGCTGAAAATGACGCGCACGGTTGCATTACGTGCGTTCTCGAATCCAAAATCATACCTCACACACACACTCTCGCCATACCGCGAATGGTCCGTCGTGGGGAGCTAGCCGGCTGAGAGTTGGCAGCGATACCAACGCAGCTTCGGAGCTCCGCAGAGCACCATTTTAGCGGGACTCGGAAAGGTTCGCGGTGGGAAGGCAGCGGCCTAGCTTTTTGCCCAAACAACGCTAGATCGGCTGCTGGCAAAATGAAAATAACTACGATCGAGAACATCGTCGGTTTCTTAACTTTTCAGTGAGATAATTCTGAATTCTAATTGAGACTATATAATAAATTAAATCGACAAAGAAACCTCGGTAGAACTCTTATAACTATATAAAAGCTTGTTTATTTCTTCATTTGACATTTTGTTTTCGACCATTTTTTCGTGCGCGAGTCAATGCAAACTATGTATTACCAAACTTTCAACACGCAAGGAACGGGGAACACTCGCGGACCTCGTAACAAATTCGTTGCAAAAAAAAATTTCAAGGGTGATTTTGAAGCAGTGTAGAATATTGGCGCTGCAATGCGCAGAAATATACTTGAAAGAAACTTAATAAATCAAACCTGAATTTTCAGAAAATCGTATTTGTATTAGTGTACCTAGATGTGACTTGTTTATAACTCAGATTTTATGAAGATTTGTCGGGAAAAAATGTCATTTTTTTCCATTTGGTGGTCATTTCTAGGCTAATATTTCAAAAGTTGCATCAGTAATGGGCCCGATGTTTCTCTTATCGTACTCGCATGTTATTTCTACATAGATTAAACATAAATAATAATAATAATAAAGACATTTATAACGCGCAAACATATCCACCCAGAGGGTGCTCAAGGCGCTTACAATGAGTTACATAATATACATAGATATAATTTTGCTTAAAATTACATTACACATGGTTATAAAAGAGAAGAAGATGATATTAGTTAAAGTTGGCCATTAGATAAGTTTTCAGGCTGGCCTTGAAACTATCTACTGATTTGCAGTCCTTAATTGTGTTAGGGAGACTGTTCCACAATCGGGGAGCTGCTGAGGCAAATGCTCGATCTCCCCATGATCGTCTGGTCTTAGGGATGATCAGAGTTGATGTATTGGCAGAACGCAGACCAGAACGACCAGGCTTGCGAAAGTTGAGTAGAGAAGAGATGTACTGTGGCGAGGAGAACTTCAAGGCACGGTATGTGATCAGAAGGATCATAGGATCATAGGATGGTTAAGGGTAAGACCAGATAACATTATAAAAAAGATATATCCTTCCACCCTCCCATATCCAAGTTTTGGGCTGATTATTGCCGACCCACCGCAGCAAGGCCATTCAGATTTTCGTACGGGCGCAAAGCGCCCTCTAGTGCCCCATGAATGTGCCTAGCTAGACTCTTCTGATTGGCGGCTCGCCAACAACGTACATGGGAGTCTAAATGTACGGGGTATTCTGCAGTTACGCGGCTCCTAAACTTAACTCCCTCACTACGAGTACGACCACAAGTCTTTATCTCTCTTCTTAAGTTAACCTAGATCTAGATTTAAAGGGCCGGGGGCCAGGGCCGAAGAGGGGGAAGGGGGAGAATATGCCCGCCCCCGGCCCCCTGTAGATATTCTATGAATGTACTACCAAATATGTTTATGTACTTGTAACTGTTCATATGGATAGAAAGAAAATTAATTTGAAAAACAAAAGCTGTATGTTCCATCAATAATTTAGGGGGAAATGATCCAAGAACTATGAAAAAAAAATGCACACATCATTGTCGGTATGTGGGACAGTAGTAAAAACTAAAGCATATTACTTGCAAACCATTCACTGTAATTAAATCCGTTCGCTGTACATGAAACACATTCCATTCACTACCCGTATGAACGGTAGAATTAAATTAAATACTTCATCATACTCACTTTTTTTGTCACGTCTTGATTTCGGCATCTTGATGTCTTTATTTGGCACTCTACTTCAGCAGCAATCAGCATTCACACGTGTTGGGTATTTACACTGTAAGGCTTATTGCGGAAGATGGCGCTACACCAAATACTTAATTAGTAGATGAAATAGACCGTGCATGACAGTCCTATACAAGTTCTGCATGAAAATAATGCAACCAGAACGAGCCTGTCAGTCCTAAAAAGAAGAAGAAGGGGGAAAACTAGAAGAAAAGGGAACAAAATGAAGAAGAAGAAGAATAGGCAGAATTGTATGTTCTTAAAGTTACATGAAACAACGGGGGGGGGGGGGGGGGGGGGGGGGTAGGTACGTGAAAACACTGTATTGAACCTCAATGTGTGTTATCAATGAGTGAAATATAAATGCTCTGATAATGATTATATTAGGTTTTTACTAGTTCAAGTTAATTTTCCAGAATTGCTCATTGTGCAAATGAAAATCTGACTCGGAAATAAATATGTACAACCTTCCTTGCAGGATCAGCTTCGCAGTAAATGCCTGCATAGCCTAATATGATTCCCTACAATGATACCTTCATATTTTTTTCTTCATTAAATTTACAATTACCATTACCCCCTCCCCCCACCCTCCCTGTATGATTGCCGGTGATTGTTGGTGTAGTGTGTTATTGATTAATTTGCATAATTTTTTTAATTTTTTATTGCGATTGTTTATACCATGTATTTTCCCTTTACCTGGGAACTACTCCATACAAGCTTTTATAAACTGTGTTGTAGTTTCCGTTTTTTCTCTTACTAAGTTTTGCCATTTTTGTATACAGTATAATATAATATTGTTTTTATGCTTGAGAAAAATTAATTAACTGAAGTGAACTGAACTGATATTCTAATTTACATTGTTGGGTAAACGTTTGACGGAGAAATACCCCTTATGCCCCAAACACTTCTCGAACACCCCATCATATCATCGCATGTGATGCAACGATGCACAATTCTGATGATGATGATGATTGATTGATTGATTTTTATTCGACAAGCTTCCAACATACAACAATATACAATAATAACAGATCAAAAATAAGTCAGCTTGAACAGGATAACCCACGAAAGCTCGAGAGCTTATTTCCAGTGGGGTCCCTTACAGACATGTATAAAATTAATAAGTTAAAATAGTAATATTTACAGACAGATAAGAAAATTAAAAGAAATACTTATTAAAGATAATTATAATAATAACAACATTAAACTGATGATAGAAATGATATTAAGTACAAGAAGAAAAAGAAGAAGGAGAAGAAGAAAAAGAGGAGAAGGAAGAAGAGGAAAATAATAATGAATTTGTAGAATTTCTATAACGTACGAAAACATAAGTATACAACATGAAAAAGTATGAACCGACAGAAGAATAAAAATTTCAATCATATAACATGTCATTCACTTCTCTTCTCTGACTGTCAAGTATTAGGTATTCCTTTAATTTCCTCTTAAAATGATCATAGTTTCCTATTTCTTTTACACCATTGGGAAGGGAATTCCAATGTTTTATGACATTGTAATAAAACGAATTTCCAATACTACCTACTCTTTCTGGTAAGTTAAAGTTGAATCGTCTATTTCTTGTATTATAATCATGTACGTCAGTAACAAGATCGAAGTTGGATCGAATATAATGATTCGACCTAGCATGATATATTTTATGCACGTGATGCAATACGAGTTGTTTTGATCTTTGGTCGACTTCAAGAAAACCAGCTTTAGAAAGTTCGCTGTAGCCAACATGAGTTCTTGGACCAGAACAGTTGATAAATCTCACCATTTTGTTCTGTATAATCTTCAACTTCTTTTGATCTGACTTGTTTATGTTACTATACCATGCAGGGTTAGCATAGTCAAATAAACATTGAATAAGAGCAAAACAGAGTGTACGTCTTGCTTTTAAATCCATACAACTTTGATATCTGTACAAAAATTTCAGACGAGAATTTGCTTTTTTTACAACTGATTCTACTAAAGATGAAAATGAAACTGCGCTAGCCAACTCAATGCCTAAATACTTCACAGACTCTTTTCTCTTGATTGCTTGATTATTTTGTGTCACTTTGAATTCAAATGACTTTTTAGAACTACTTTTAGAACAAAATAAAATGCTTTCTGTTTTTCCCAAGTGTAAAGAAAGCTTATTATCAGTCATCCAATCGACACACGTAGACAGCTGTTCACTGAGCTTTTCCTCAATATATTTAGGATCAGGATTTGAATAGAGTAGTACGCTGTCATCTGCGTACAATAATAGTTTGAAGTCTTTTATACAAATACACATATCATTTATATAACTTGAAAATAGAATTGGGCCTAAAATGCTTCCCTGAGGAACACCGCATGTTATAGGCATTAGTTTGGAACGAATATCATGAATGGCCACTACTTGGTGCCGATTAGATAAGTAGGATCTGAACCAATCTAAACTTGCCTTATCAAAACCCATTAGTTGTAACTTCTTCAATAAGACGCAATGATTAACTGTATCAAAAGCTTTTTGCAGATCAAGGAGCACCATACCAACAAAGCGCCCTTGGGAAGTTTCTCTCCTCAAATAATCAGTCAAATGAATTAGACATGTTTCAGTCGAATAATCATGTCGAAAACCAGATTGAAATTCATAAATTATATCATTTTCTTTGAAGTATCTTTCAATTTGAACACAGACCGATTTTTCTAGAATCTTTGATGCTACGCTTAAAACACTAATAGGTCTATAGTTGCTAACATCAGTTTTATCTTTCTTTTTATAAAGTGGAGTCACTTTTGCTATTTTCATATCCTCTGGAAAAGTACTCGTCAAGATAGATAGGTTCATTAAGTAACTTAGAGGCTTAAATAAAACCTTCGCACCATCTTTTAGAAATTTAGCTGGAATCAAGTCTAACCCAGTACTTTTTTATACATTCAACTTACGTAACTCTTTGAAAACAAATTGTTCACTGATTGGTAATAACTCGAAGCTGTTTTCACGTACACCTTTTCTGATAATGATGATAATTCAATTCAATTTAATTCTGTTATTCATCCAAACTCACAAGAATACATGGAAATTTGTTTTGGTCACACATTGTAAAAATACGTAATATATATATATATAAGAGAATTTATATCGTTGTGTTTATAATCATAAAAGAAGCATCAATACTAGTGATAATAATGATGACCTCAATAATAACAACAACATTAACAATAACAATAAGAAATGGTTTTAGGCCCATTTGATTATAAAAGCTGATGCAAGAATTGCACCTCCGCAATCAGATTGAGTTGAAAACAGAAAAATACCTAAAATACGGAAGTGCCATTTTGCTGATAATTTTATGTGTGCATTTTTTGCCATTTTCATCCTGATGACGGGATTGATTGTGTTCCCTATACATGTTATCAGTCCGCTCGACGTTTTGCCCCCCTCCCCCTGCCATTGGTGTTCTCGGGATATTTCATTAGGGGGGAACAACTTGTTAACATGTCTAAAAAGTGACCCCCCCCCCAAAAAAAAAACAAAACACAACAACAACAACAACAACAACACAGCAACAAACAAACAAACAATAAATTGATATTTCTCACATATATGTATAATTTTATATATAATTATGTATAAATATATTTTTTATTTTGTTATACTTTAATTAGGGGGGCACGTTTAGTAAATAGCAAGAGAGGGGGTAATCAAATCTTTGTGTTTTTTGTATTAAGAGACGCAAACATAGTTCATGTTATTGAAGAAAACTCGAAGCATGTTTTATCGTCATAAATTGATATCAAAGTGATTTAACTACAGTGTGAGTAAAAAAAAAGTTTACACACAAAAAGTTTTCATTTAATTTAAAAGTCAGCTTTGAACGAAAGGTTATCATACATGTTTTGATAGAGTGTTATATCCCGACTCGTTTGGTATCATTTTGTGTGGTATGTGTTCACGCTTGGATGAACCGGAACTTCCGGAAGCATTGTTTGCGAGAGTCCACAAATCGACTTGCGCAAAAGTATTAAAGTGAGAGAGTGAATTGAATGTATTAAATGAAATGCATTGCATAAGCTTCTTGCAGAAGCAAAGTCACACACGCAAACGCGCAAAAAAATGTTCGTTGATATTTGATATTATGTGTAGCATGATTAATTTTGTTAGGGATGTTATTTTGATCTGTAAAGACCGAATTAATACCCAATTCCCAATTGTTTTATTCAAACATTTATTGAAATATATTTAATCAGGATAACAAGAATCAGATATACATTGTAGATACAAAATCTGTTTTACATCCTGGTTCTAAACAGAATAAAAATGTACTATACACGGAAATATAAGTAAAGAAAATCACCAAAGCTCACAAACAAATGAAAAATCAGTATAAAACTAACATATCAGAATAATACGCATTAGAAATAGTAAAAAGCAAAAAAAAAACAAAAAAAAAACACTGTAATAATTCAAATTAACAGCGGAAAAAACATCAAATCACGAGGCATTAAAATTTCATCAAAAAGATTAGAAGAGGAGAAAAGATATAAGGAAATTGGTAGAAAGTAGAGAAGGAAAGAGAGAAAGAAAGAAAGCGAAGGAGAGAGGGAGAGGGAAAGGGAAAGGGAGAGATAGAGAGAAATAAGCTATGTCAAGAGCAGTATTATGAAGAGGCATTGTATCACACAGGATTAAAAAAAGTGTCCTTTTACATACGTTTAAAGGCATCGATAGATTTAGCATTTTGAAGAGCAAAAGGTAAACTATTCCAGATTTTACCACCATCGTATCTAAAACAATTCTTAAAACATTCCAGGGTAGGCTTGGGTAAAACAACATTCAACTAATTGGCAAGTCTAGTGTTGCAAACCATTTCCACTTCATTGCACAATCGTACCGGGTCTTTTCCATCAATGCAGTTGTACATAATACAAGCTAAAAACAGTCACATCTAGTGCCAATGGATTGCCATTTTAATGAATTCATGATATTCAAGCTATTAACGTCATAATCAAAGTTCCCTACAACAATACGTGCAACTCTTTTCTGTAGTCTTAAAATAGTTTCTGTTTTGTAATAAAAGAAAAGGTCCCCCATACGGAACAATAATAATCAAAGATTGGCTGTATGGTACATTAATTTTGTATATTTTATTCAAAATGGGAGAGCTTAGAAATTTAATGAGCTTTCTTAAAGTAAAAATCTTATAACTTAACGATTTGCTAAGAGATTTAATGTGGTTATCCCAAAATAATCCATCATCAATTTCAATCCCTAAATATCTGATACTTCTTACTTGTTCTAATATTTCGTTATTAATGATATATTATTATTACTCTTATTAGTATCAATGTAATATATTTGTTTTAAACATCACATTTATTACTTTGGCGCAAGTCGATTTTTGCACTCTCTTACCTGTTAATCCAAGCGTGAACACATACCATACACAAAAATGACACCAAATGATTTGGGATAAAACGCTCTTTCAAAAGATGTATAATAATTTACTGTTCATAGATGATTTTTAAAATAATAAGCAATTTTCTAGGTGTAAACTTATTTTGACTCACACTGTAGAGTGACAGAAATTATATTCAGAGTGAGAGGGAGGGAGAGAGAGAGTGAAAAAAAAGAGGGTATGTGTGTTAAAAAAAACTATGTGTGCGTGTGTGTGAGAGAGAGAGAGAGAGAGAAAGAGAGAGAGAGAGAGAGAGAGAGATATCCACAGAAAGAGAGAAAGGCGGAAGAGGGAGAGAGAGAGAGAGAGAGAGAGAGAGAGAGATTGCAAAGTCATAAAAGGTGCAACAAAATACAAACGTATACAGGTCCTGGTATGGGGGATAACTTGACATTCAGAAAATGCATATTCATTCTATCAGCTTATTGAAGTACCCCTTTACCGGAGATTTTGGGAACACGCACGCGGCCCCTCCGCCTCCGGAGTGGAGGGGGGGGGGGGGGGGGGCAGGCTTTCATTCTCATGTGTATCGTATGGCTTGATTTTTGGTTTGGGCAGTTTAAACAAAGTATATTCAATCCTATTCAAACTTACTCTCCAATCTCTATCTATTTTCTCTTTTACGCACTTTAGAGAGTAGAGACCTTTGATGGAGACCATCTGAAAACAAAAAGTAATACCGGTAACGGTCCCTTTAAAAAAGCGAGCACAGAGTGCTACTCCACTAGTAGGCTACACGCGTCATGCGCAGATGATATAGGACAGCTGAACTAAATTTGGGCACGCAGGGATAGGACCACTTCCCCGCCAACGTGCAATCCAAGACATCCTAGTAGGCATCATGTGACCCGGTTTGGATTACAGAAGACCCCGGCCGTTGCTAACCTCACACACATTTTCTTGAGAGTTATCTTCTCCTGTTGCATGGCGTGGAGTGCGTGTGTGTACCGTGCTTCATGCAAGGCTTTAGTGCGCCAAATGTGTGTATGAATTGTGTCTATGCAATTGTGGAGCGCGGGTTGGTAGTTTTGCTCGCGCTGTCGATCTACTGAAGATGTCAATAGAAGTTGTCACCTCTCTCCTTTTCTTCCAGTCTCAATTTAACCCCTCCCTCGCTCCCCAACTGAACAACTTCTTTATTAATATACCACATTTGCGTTCTTCGATTCTATTTCAATGCCACCGCTTCCTATTCTACTCAGTTCTCATTCCTTCAACTATAATTATACCCTACTTTCGTTGGTATCATTAAATCATTATGCCTCAGTCATCCACAGCAGCAAATATCTCTGCGAGCGAAAGTGGCGGGTATATTAGGAGGGGTACAACCGGCTCGAGCCCCCTTATATAACCCAATCCAGAATACCTCAAGTACACAATACAACCATTTGTTTTTCTTGTACCCTCTATTTCTCAGGTTTAGATGCAAATAGCTAGCTCTATATTATAAAATTACCCTTTCGAATTCTACCTCCTAGAATATTTTATTCCTCGATTGGCCTTTGGTGTTTCTGGCTCTCAGTTAAACTTTCATCCTTTTTCCTCCAAGAAACAATAAATTGAATCATCTATTAATCAAAGTAATCTATCCCTTCCTTACTGCCTTTATTGGCCTCGCTATATACATCAGATTATGATCAGTGTCGGATTCAGGAGGTGTCAAAGGATAGCCTGTGCCAGTACCACCGGCTAAACCCAATCTGGCGTTACGTACTTAAGTGCGAAAGTAAAATGCCCCCCCCCCCCAATATAATTGTTTAGAACATTTACCCCCCAAGTGCAGTCTCATATTTTCAACTTCTCTAACGCTTGTCATATAATGTTTTATTAAAAGTAGTCTATACAGTAGGTTTGCGGGTGCACCATGTGAGAGAGAGAGAGAGAGAGAGAGAAAGAGGGTTGAGGAGTCCTGAAAAGGACTCTGACTCGGTAATCTTTCTTGGGGGTGTGTAGTCTTGAACAGGACTGTTGTTATCTTTCTTGGCATATCTTTCTTGGCAACCTACTATATATCTTCATCACCATGCAAGCCGACACTTACAAGCAGCATCTAAAAGTAGTCTGTCATGCCCTGATTGTTTTGCTTGCGAGAAAAATCTGAAATAAAAGAAGAATTTTCTTTTCTTCAAGAATTCGTTCAAACTTTGTTTGAACAGGCTCCCCCCCCCCCCAGCCTCCCCCCTCCCCGGACCAAAGAAAAGGATCACGGAGCCGCCATTGGTACACTGTAAATGATAGCTGCCCCTTTTGGGTGACCGTGTAACTAGATAATCCTGACTGTCCTACTTCATCATAATCTGACCTCAACCTTCTTTCACTATGATGTTCTCAGTATCGGATATGTGGGGGGGGGGGGGGGGATTGGGCGGCCCCTGCACCTTTAAAAACAAATCATGTATAATTGCAAGCAGTGTGTCCCTATTACTATAGTCGTGTGTTGTGTCCTCCCCCTTTTGTAACGTAAGACCAAAAACTGCACCTGAAGATTGTGATAATCCCTTTTAATGCTTGTCGGATATCTCTCGAAGCTGTGCCCCTCCCTTTGTTCCACAAATCCCAAATCCACCCCTACTTTTTTTCATGTAGAAATGAAATTCATCTTTTCTCATAACATTCCTAAAAAAGGAATTATAAGCAAAAATAATTTGTGAAAGTGATATGCTTTAAGACACCGGATCTATTATTGCTGTTAAAAAGATAAAATAGAAAAAAAATGTGAGGCAATGAATGACAAGCATGGATGGTGGCTGCTTCTTCTTCTTCTTTTTATTCTTCTTCTCCCTTTGCTAACTTGTTATTGATAGAATCACCTGCATTTTCTACATGCCCATTTTATCCCCTCCTTATCCTGCCTTCTCTCTTTCCTCCCCCCCCCCCATTCTCTTCTGTCTCTAGATCTTTTGCTCTCACCCTTACATCTTTCTGTTCCCCTCTCGATGTCACCCTCGATCCCCTTCCACCTCTCTTCCCACCCTCTCTCTTTTCACTCACACCTCACAATTTCTCTCTTCCATAGATCTGTATCTATTTTCCTCTAATTCTACTTTCTCTTTTACACGTAATCTCTCTCTCTCTATCTCATCTCCTCTTTCTTTCCCTCTCTCTCTCTCTCTCTCTCTCTCTCTTTACCCCAAATCTCTCTCTTTTTCTCTCTATCTCTTTCTCTCTCTCTCTTTCTCTCTCTTTCAATCTCTCTCTCTCTCTCTCTTTCTCTCTCTCTCCCTCTCTCTCCATCACTTTTTCACTTTCCCTTTCTCTCTCCCTGCTATATCAACCTTCCTCCCATTTTCCGTTCTATTTCACTCTCCCTTTCCTGTTTATACCAGTCTTTCGGGTAGTAGTCCATCGTTATGATTCAAGAGGCAATTAAATCGCGGCATTAAATCTCGTGGGATCTCGTTCTATTTACTCTACTTACAAACGTGAGAACTACCAGTGCGATGTTTTTTCGGCGCAAATCCTTTGATCTTCTTGATTGTATGTCCGTTATCACTTATAACGTGCAAGGCTATTTAAGAACTTTCAATTGATATGAGAGATAAATCGAGATAGGCTTAAATACTAAAATATTTGTGTACTGACTTGCTGCTATAGTGCCCTGTGGTAAGGTATTAATTCTTATACTAGGTCCTTCGGAAAGGACTTCAAGCCGCCTGTCCTCTCCCCCTCGTCGCCTACCTACAAGTATACATAATTACGCCTTCTTAATAGTCAGGTCAAACAAACAAACAATCACTCATTAAATTAACTTATGAAGATTACCTTACGGTCGGAAATTCTATAAACTTTATCCATTTTAAAGTACTGGAAACTAGATATGTTATGAGGCATTATAGAGCCTAAACCAAATACCAGTTCTTAATATAAAAAAATAACACAGAAACACCACGTTAAAAAATAAGTTTTAAAACAATTATCTTTATAATCTATTTTGCCATTTTGTGTACTGCAAATATTTTAACAGGATCACACATTTGCAGCAGTTTCTTAACCAAACGCAGGAATTCTATTGAACTATTTTTACATTATACATCCGAATGTGTGTATCATTAATTAAAACGTACATTGAGATTATTATGACTTGAGATGAAATTAATGTCTGTGATTACTGCTGTATTTCGATAAAGCTTTTACATTCGTATAAATTAATGCATCGTATATTACTTAGTAAGGAAGCTTGTCCAGTTGGTATGTCAGAAATATTTGTTAACATGCATTACTCTGTAAATTTGACGAATGATCTAGGCGCATGCATGGGAGGGAGGTTGATTATTTGTCTACGCGAGCTGATCGGCGACCGTGACAGCTAAAGGCATGGAGGCCGAGCCCGCCTCTAGCCTCCCATTTGATACCCCGACGCATACCATGCCCTGCGATCGAATGTCGGACCCAAATACTTGATTATCAACGCCGGGCATGGAATCTCGATTAGTGCAACGCGTGTGAGAGTATAGGAGGTATAGCTACCATACACACTCTCTCCTCCCGTCTTTCGCCTAGCTATATATCTCTCTCTCTCTCTCCTCCCCTACGATTATCCCCAGCCTTCCCCGTGTTTAAGCCCATGGCGTAGAATATAACACGACCCGGCAAGCTACCTTTATAGAATACCATTGCACTGGTACTGGACCTCATCCTGTAGAAACAACAAGCGGCGGAGCGATTCAGAAAACCAACTAGGAATTAAGCGATCAAGGTATGTGTTTTGATATGGTATACAACATAATTATCACTGGTGGCTTAATAAGTTTATATCAGAAGTAGATAGCGCTTATGAAATGACTGCACGCTCTGTGTTCCACATTATGTACAGTTGATTGTTACGACATGTGTGCTATCTTATAATTATGTTTAGCTATAGTATCTGACTATATATACAGCTGTGATGTTTAGACCTATTTAATTTTTCAGTCGTGAACATGCCTAAGCGATGTAACATGGTCTGTCTAATCTGACATTGCATCATGTTGTTTGTGGTAAAGTATACCAAGCATGATTTAGCTAACGTGTAATATTATATATATAAGCCCATGGTTATTGAGATAGGCCTGAGAACCAGTGTGTATGAATGTGGGGGCCTATCGAAAGGTTTGTTGATGCAGTGTTTTCCAATAAATAAATGTTTCTGATAGTTTATTTACTTCATTGCAGGTGAATATAAATAAATCTTCATTAGTAATTTGCAATCTCAAGTTAGTGTGTTCTCAATGAACATTGCTGGTGATCTAATAATTCTTTGACAGCATCATTAATCCTTTTTCAGTTGTACTTCAGAACAATATGAAAGCTATAGAGTGTCTGATGAAAAGTGTGTGAATATTGGTACAAATTGAGTACTACAAGCACCAAATAATAATGTGGTACGTCTTCATTAGTTTCCTCTAAAAATAATTAATGGCATTTGCAAACTATCCCCAACCATGAACAAAATATTGTGATGATCTTAGCAATAACATATACAATTTAAAAACCAAAATTTACACTAATAATGGGCATTTATCCCATGATACCGAAACACAATCATGCATAATTATCACCTTTCGTTGTTTTCATCGCTAGAATCACAATAATGATACTAAAGCTTTACATCACCATGGAAACTTTAACTGTGATTGCCCATCAACATCGTAATGATTTCTATCACGATAACAGTCCACCATCACCACTTCCATCATTTCGACCATTCACACCATCATTACCACCGCCACCAGAGTCAACCCACCACCGCCACAACCAGGATTGCCACAACCAGCATCAACACAACCATTGTCATCACCACCAATATACCACCATTTCCACCATTTACGCTATCACCGTCATCAACAGCACCATTACCACAACTCCACCACCAATTTCATCACCACCACCACTACACCACACCACAACTCCACCACCAACATCACACCGCCGTCACTACACCACAGTGGCGGATCTAGGGGGGGGGGGTTGGGGGGGGTTGCAACCCCCCCAAAAAAAAATCCGGGGACCATTTTTTTAAATCTTATCGCAAGAAAACGCCATTTTCACACACAGATTTTCAAAAAATTTCCCTACTGTGGGAGGGGGGACACCCCCCTCCCACACCCTCCCCCCTCGCTCGCTCCGCTCGCTTGGACTCGGTCGCTACGCTCCCTCGCATACCACCCCAACCCCCCCTTTATAAAAAGCTGGATCCGCCCCTGCACCACACCACCATTCCACCATCGTCACCACCATCCATTACCACCACCACCGCAACTACCATCACTTTCCTGCATTACCACCTCTACCACCACCATCAACACCGTCACCTCCACCAATGTTTCCACCACCACCTCATTGCTACTAACATACCCATCACTACAATTACCATCATCGCTACCGCATTCTGCCACCAGTCTGCTACAAATACCATTCGTGATATCCAACTGTGTATTCCAATGTAATTGACACCAGGCACTGGTATTATACGACGGAGTAGTCAAATGACAGACATGCATTGTGCACTATATACCTCTCCCATACACTGTCTTCTAATTAAATGGCAGATGTGTACTACTATATATTATATAATAAAAGTTCATCCGTTACGATTCCACAAACTTTGGAAAAGTCAGACCTTCCCCCATCGGCAGTACTAACTCAATCATGCATCCTATACATTATGGGCCTTTCTACAGATTAACCTTGTGTTAAACAAGTTATCCAATAAAATATACTATCACTATACTACCACTACTAAAACTACTACTTCTACTGCTACTACTTCTACTTCTACTACTACTACTACTATTACTTCTACTGTACTACTACTTTACCACCACTACTATCATTATTTCATGTAATGAGCTATTCGAAAAATTCAAGCTTTTCTAGTTTTACTACCTTTAGCAAGACCACTCGTTAGCATTGCTGGAAATGGGGGTGGGGGCGTTGGTGAGGGGATGGTATTACTTTGATGGCAGATTTGTCGGTACTTGTGTGGGTTGATAATGAAATGCGCTGATACCTTAAATCATCTCTCTTTCTTTCATATCATATTTCGAATAATATTGATCATAACGTAATGTTTTTGTATTGTGCATTTCAACACAAGTCGCTTTACGAAATTAAAGTAATATAAAACAGAGAGCAGATAATACAATAATGATCTAAAGACAACTACATGACTTTTTGTGTATGAAAACAATATTATTTAAATAGAAATGTATACTTTTCTAGATCCGTTTTGTAAGCAGGTCGATTTGTAAATGTTTCGATGTCAAATTTGTGCTTTCTGTTTGAATAATGTAACAGAGAAAAATCAGAGAATTATTTCGATAACGAAATAGTTACAAAAAATACGTGTAAATACGAAACCACAAGCGAAGAAATTATACACAATAAGATATTATGTAAATGTATATCATGGATGTTTACACATTGGTGAGATAAGCTTAATTTTCACTACACGATGTAGGAAGGTTTTAATTTTGTTTGAAAAGTTTCAGACCAGTTTGAGATCTGAGTGATTAGGAAAAGTTGTTCCATCCATAGGACTGCAGTGTCCTTCGCCTTAACTTTTGGTCTTCCTTTGGTTTATCTGGACCAGATTCTGAGAAGCATATACGAGAGTTCTTTTGTAGGGGCGTGACGTACGAGGAATGGCTTTAGTATCGCAATGGACATCATTATTTCCTAAACTTGGCTTCTGGTAATGACCGCAGCGCTCATTACTCTAACATTCATGAACATGTAGCCTACACAGAGTCATACAGACAGAGGCGGCATGCCTATATTACCTTATAAAGTATGGATAGATGAATCTTGGGTGTCTCCAGCAGGACATTTTTTAAGGGAGGATGATTGGGCAATTTTTGCCGATAATTGTTTTGATTTTTTAAAATAGAAATTTGTAAATAAGCAGGTGTAGATTGACAGTAAATGGAACCTTCTCATATCTATAGTTATATACAACTAGGTTGCAGAGAGAGTGAGAGAGAGAGAGAGAGAGGGGGGGGGGGGAGGGGGAAGAGAAAAAGTTAGTTTGAATAGAGAATCAAATGATAGTACGGAAGAGTTCTGAATGCAAACGAGAATGATAATTTTCAATTTTCAAAAGGGACGAGGTAAGGAGATTGGAATATGAAATTAGTGAAATACTTTATATTTTATGTGAACAGTACAAATTAAGAAAATTAAGCTTACAAACCCCTGACTACATAATATATTATACGATATACATAGTGCCTCTGAATGCCATTAGGTTCACATTTATATACACTACAGTGGCGGATCCAGGAATTTCTTACCGGGGGGGGGCACAAAATCGCATGGGGATGAAATATATGAAAAACGATGGAGCGAGGCGTCAGCGGCGAGGGAGCGGAGCGACCAAGCGGGGGTGGGTCTGGGAGGGGGTCAGGAACCCCTCCCTGAGTAGAAAGCATTTGCAATTTTAGAACCAACTTAGGTGCATTTTCAGGCACTTCCTGGAGTAATATGACGTAAAATTGCTTTCTCCTACCCCCTCACAGAGTAAAGATCCAGGGGCGGATGATGGGATCTGGCTTTTTGCTAAGGGGGGGGGGGGGGGGTTGACCAAATGACGACACGGAGCATCCACGAGCCGCGAAGCGGCGAGGCGATTTTTTTTGTTGGTGCTATTTTGAACCCCCGTAAGTGATGTACAATGGAGACCATAAACAGCATTTCATGATAACGTCTTTTTAAATCATGTAACAGTTTGAGGGGGGTTCGACCCAATGACGATGCGGAACATCGTCCACGAGCCTCAAAGTCCGAGCTGCATAGCGGCGAGGCGATTTTTGTTGTTGCTATTTTGAACCCCCGTCACTGTTAGAACGGTGTTTAAAATATCACTGTTTAAAAGAATGTTGTTTAAAAAAGTAAACAACGTTGTTCAAAATCGAAAAATCAGTGCTCGATTGACTTAAACAACTATGTATTAAAAGACAAAAATATTTAATTAAACAGAGTTGTTTAAAAAGTCCCGGGGGCGTCGTTGATATTTTCTCGATACGCGATTGCAATTTGCGCACACACATGCGATATGCACACAGTACGTACATAATACATGCATGCAAGCATGCAGTGCTAGTGTGCAGTGCAGACGAAAATGGCGGAACAAGGCAAGGCGACGACTTGGTTCTTCTCGGCTTCGCCGATGGGGTTTAGGTGAAGTTATAGAGACAAATAATAATGTTGTCTGTCACTGCCATGAATATGATGAACAAATGTTGAAGTAAATTGGCAACAAGCTCTGCATGTTACAGTGTATAAATCGTTGTGATTATTGCAGGAGTGGTTCCAGTAGGTCATTTCACAAATTCAAACAACCAGATAATAACCATTAAACAGTTCTGTTTAAAATTTAAGCAACTCCTTTTAAACAACCCAGTTGTGCAGTAATATTGAATAAACAACAGTTGCTTAATAATTTAAACATTATTTTTTAACATTTACACAACTTGCTTTAAACAACCGAGTTGTGCAATTTTATTACTAAACAACTGTTGTTTAAAAGGTTTCCTAATTTGTAAACAACTAAGTGTTCAAAATGTAAACAACCTTAATTTGTTTAATTTTTAAACAACAGTTGAGCGATTCACCGGTTAACTCGGGGTTGTTTAAAATTTTAAACAACTTGTTTAATTTTTTTCTAACAGTATAAGTGATGTTTTCCTGGCATCTACTGACACAACTGGAGACCATAAAAAGCAGTGCATGATAACGTCTTTTTAAATCAAGTAACAGTTTAAGGGGGGTTCGACCCATGACGATGCGGAGCTTCGTCCACGAGCCGCGAAGTCCGAGCCGCGTAGCGGCGAGGCGATTTTTTTTTTTTTTTTTTTTTTTTTTTTTTGGGGGGGGGGGGGGCTATTTTGAACCCCCGTAAGTGATGTTTTCCTGGCATCTACTAACACAATGGAGACCATAAAAAGCAGTGCACGATAACGTCTTTTTAAATCAAGTAACAGTTGATGATGCGGATACTGTGTGGGTCTGGACACATGGACACATGGCGTTTTTCTATTCACATCACATTTTCACTTGGCAGCCCAAGGGGGGGGGGGGGGTTAAATCCCCTAACCCCTCCCCCACCCCCCTTACAGATCCGCTACTGGGATCTTTTGCAAACTGGAAGCAATAAGCATTACATGTAGGCCGCATGGAAAAAAAATGCTTGCGAAACGGATAGAAACTTCGCGGCCACAGGGATGACAGAAAATAATATGACAATGAAACCAGCAACTGTGGCAGGATTAATGGCGGGGACAATCTGCATGCTGAAAGAGCACATAGAATAGGTATATCGGAAAATGAATTCAAGACTAAGTTATAAGTTATAAGTTATAAAGGAGATAAAATCTTTGGTATTAGTCATGTTCGACTTAAAATTGCATGCCCCCCCCCCTCCCCGCCCCTTACCCGGTAAGGGAAAAAAACACCTTCTTATAATATCATCCCCCTTTCTTTCTTTTCCCTTCTCATTATTCTCCTTTTCCCCTTTTCTCTCCTCCGTCTTTCCGCCTTTCTTCTTTTTCCGCCTTTTCTCTCCTCTTTCTTTCCCTTTCCCCTCCTTTTTCTCCTCTCCCCTTTTCTTTCCTCTCTCTTTTCTTCTTCTTTCTCTCTTCCCTTTTTTTCTTTTTCCTCTCCTTTTTCTTTCCCCCTCCTTTTTCTCCTTTTCTTTTTTTTGGCCGGGGGGGGCACGTGCCCCCTGTGCCCCCCCCCCTGGATCCGCCACTGCACTAATACAGATTGGGGGCTTAAACGTGTATGCTATATGCATACAAAGGTGTTATCTTTATACCTTATTCACACGGCCAGGGGTGAAGTTGGGGGGGGGGGGCACAACCAGGCCTTGCTCCCTTTAGAAAGCCCGTCTGGCATACATAAGGTGCTCAAATTTAACTGTGCCCCATTTCAAAATATCCACCCAAAATGGACCCAAAAAGGTGAAACGTTTTATTATCATTTTTGTTGTTGATCTATAGATACCCTTTTGAGTCATATTTATTTTTAAGGACATGTTTTGAAATCTGAATAACTTTTCGGCTATAGATATTGTCAAATTTCGTCCTATACCCCGCCTTTCAAAACTGTATTAAGTAAGCCCCATGCCCCTGACTTTGACATGCGAAATTAAGGAGAATGCATGTCTGTGGCCCCGCTGTGGACTCAGCTTCGTTATAAACAGAAAACACAAACCACCATTGACCAGAAAACAAATGATAAAAAAACAAACAAACTGTTTTAAGGAAATAGAAAGTCAATGCATGGGCAACACACAGGTTCTTAGTAGGCATTCCTTCTTGTGTTGACTATTTCTCAATATTCAAATAATATTTGACCAATAAAACACAAAATTAAACCTTCTCCCATTAAAATCCTCTATGGAAGCCCCTACTCATCGTCGCCAACATCTGTCGTCATCAATGTATGGGTAACACACATTACTCATTAATCATTTAACGAGGCACCGCTCAGTGACGTAAAAGGATGTCACTTGAGTATAATTGTGTCGCTCATCTTCTCGGTCAACTTCGGTGTAAACCCCCTCCCCCTCCCCCCTCCCCTCCCCTCGGTATGGAACAGGTCAGGTTCCGGGGCAGGGGCACAACCGACAAGTCCTTTTAAAGTACAAAGATTCTGCATACTTTAAGTATTCACAAAAAACTGGCCCCTTTATAGTGATCTTGTGCCCCTCTTCCAAACTTGTTATACCCCTCTCCCCAAAATGCACTTATAAGATGCGAAACATTGATTGTCAAAGACTTTTTAGGTTTTTGTTTGTTTATTAAGTGGTCTGTGTGTTACTTCTGTTCAAGATTTCTGTTGTATTAATATTGTACCACCTTTTTTAAACGGAATGCCGAATCCGCACCTCCCTTCTCCTTATGAGAAAGGTCAAAGTTCAACAAAACTATTGTAGGTCTGCATAGCTGTTGAGAGAGAGCAGCCGTACGTGATTAATGAATTAGTTGTGTTTGTAAAAACTTTACGGAAAATATATCATGTAAACCAAGAAACTTGGAAGAGAGCAATTTCTACCTCAATGGAAGTAAAGGGGGAGGTTTGTTATCATGTTTAATTTGTAATAATTTGTACATATTTGAACCATCCATCCTATCCCGATTCCATTGTCCGCCAGTTTTATATTTGAGGGGGCGTCCGGTACTCAAAAGGGTCCAACAAGAGGGAAAAAACAATTATCCACTTATTTTGATTATTAGTCTCAATATGACGCGATCATTAGGAATTCAACATCTTTACTGCATATAGTATATACTGCATATAGGATATGTTGATACAGAATACAAATAGCACGGTGCAAAGTAGAGTACAACGAAAGAGGCACACATTTCATCTAGACCGTGCTTGTGTGCGTGTGGGTGCGTGCGCGTGTGTGTCGGGAGCTGTCTTCTGTTGCTCGAATATCAAATCTGTTCATATAGCTAACAAAATCCTTTATGATTTTATTCTATGCTTATAACAGCCACTGATGATGCACAATTTTTTTAATTATTTACCCTTTCGATTCGAGTTGATGTTTTTTTTTATTCCACATCAACGTTATATACATTTTACAATTTTATAACTTTAGATGTATGAAGAAAACTAAAGTTTTCATATCGTCATGGAAGTGTGAGAAATGCTCCGACGAAATTGGTCAACGATCAATATTTTCAACCCTTTTGTTTTGTTTAACTTCAGCCTGAGACCGAACACTAAACCTAACCCTAACCCCAAAACGATCCGAAAAGCTCGTTGAAAATATCAGCCTAACCACAGCCATATGTCTTTCAGTATTTTGTGGGCAATCGAGCTGGATAGTATTGGAAAAATAATGCCTATTTAACAAAAATAATGATAGTAGTCCAGTTATAATTTGGTACTTTTCCCATTTTGTTTCCACAGGTAATAAGCTGACAAAGGAACAGATAGAACAGGGACAAAGTGGTATGTATACATTACACTCTCATGCACCTGCACACGATCCAGAAAAAAAAACAGTTTCCATCCAGCAACATTAAATTAAAAAAAATAATTAGAAAATAGAAAGTTTTTTGACATCACATACCAAAACTTAAGTCGATATAATAAAGAGAAATAATTGTTAACCTGTTTGATACAGTTTTTGAGGTTAAGAGCCGATAGTACATAATGATTTCTTGCATATCTGGCATATTTCTTTATTCTATCAAATTTTTCTTACAGAAATGTCCTTGGTGTTTTTAACACTTTCATATTAAAATGCAAGTTGATGATGTTGATTTCGGTTTTTTTAATAAAAATAACTGAGGGAGGATCTCTTATACCTTAGAAAAAAGGGGGAAAATGTCAGAGAGAGAAAAAAAAAAATCCTGACAAGTTTTTACAGTTTCGTTGCCTCTATGTGTCTAAAATTTCAAGGGGCACAAGTCATGTTGGGGTAAGCCTATACTTCAATTTCCGAAAATGTCTTAATCAATTAGTTAGCATTATAGAGTATAGACCTATCATATTGATAATTATGTTAGATTGATATTATAGTACAGGCGTTTGGCATGTACAAACACTCATTCTTAATGATTTAAACAGCAACATTTAGGACTGATGTCTGCCTCTTTATGCTCGTGATAATATTGTACAGAAGTTAAAGACAGATGGTAGCGAGGTCGTTTTCGGAATCTAATTTGTTCAAAATGTCACCTTCAAGTTGGTTGATCTATAACAGTGTGCAAACAATGAAGACCATGTGATGATACCCATATACATGATTATTGTGTGTCGGCGTTTGGCATTGTCAGGTCCAAGGGCGTTACCGAGGGGAGGGGAAAAGGGGGAGAGGGGGGGGGGGGGGGGGGGGGGTGATTGACCAAAATAAATTAAAGTATAAGCCGCAAATGATATGTAAAAAGTTATCTTTACAATTTGCCAAGAGAAAATAATGAAGGACAAACAGAAACCTTTAACAAATTGTCTTCAATTTTTAGATTCTGTCGAAACGGGTCAAAATTTGAAATTTTGTGACAGCAATTTTGTAGTGAGACCCCAGGTCAGAACCCGTTCAACACGTGTGTTCGAATTGTAAAATGAAAGAGAGAAAGACAGAGAGAGAGAGAGAGAGAGAGAGAGAGAAAGAGAGAGAGAGAGAGAGAGAGAGAGGTGGGTGGGGGGGGGGGGGGACTGGGAGCGTGCATCGGAAGAGACATGCAGTAGTATGTTAATTTGTGTCATTCCTGGTTATTGTTATTATTATAGTCTTACACTCATTTATTCATGTTACACTATAATTTTGAAATTTGTTATCCAATTATATTAAAAAAATCAATAAAATTTGATTTTAAATTTGAATTTGCATCTGACACCCCCCCCCCCCCCCCCCCCTCCTCCACCATGCCGAATCCTCGCAACGCCACTATTATGTTTTTCTTTCTTTGTAAACCAACATGGATCTATGGGCGTAAAGAGGGAATTCAGAGGGTAAAAACAGCATAGGCAAACCCATAAACAGAGGAGGGGATGGGGTTGCTTCAGTTGTAACTGATTATTCGAGTATCAACAGTTTATTTATTGCATATGAATGCTTTAGGCCAAAGATCGATTAAATATGTAGGACCTGACATTTGGAACGCTTTGCCGCCTGAAATAGGAGCTTGTATTACATTTTATTATTTTAAAAAAAATGAAGGAATTATCTCTCTCAAAATATGCTTGTTAACTTTTGAGGTGCATTTTGTATAGTGCTAGTTATGTCAAGAAGAGGTATTGTGTATTTCCTTGTTTTTGCTTGTTATTCAAATACGTTAAGGGGCAGGATTTTTGTATTTTGTTTTATTTTGTAACGACAGAATGTTTTATTCTAAGCCATGTTCTATCTTTACCTAATAAGTATCAACTATTTTATCTTAGGGACGTTGCGCTTCAAACTTTTTTTGTGTATGCATTGTTCCTACTATGTATTATATCTCAATGTAACCCATTGTATTTTATTATCTGTAAACAGTTTTTTTACATGGTGAATAAAACAAACAAACAATATTTCGGATCAATCATGTTTGCCTCCCCCATCCCAGCCTGAAAAAACAAATCGACGCCTCGTCTGTTTACCTTTCGTGACAATAAATAAAGGTGTGCATGGGGTGGGATGGAGTGGGGAAGGGGGCAGGGGGGGGGGGGGGGTAGAGAGTGCTTCTATAAATACCCGTAGCCCTCCTTGAGTGACGTGTATGTGTCCACTGACCTATAACCAGCCATTAATCAAAACATTTAATTGCTTGCCCTGAGAATACCGTTAGGGTTCAGGGAGACGGAGATATCTTAAAGGGACTATTGGGGCTTCTCTCATGATGTATAGGCCTATGCTAAATCCAAATCGCAACCCAGGGGCGTCAATTCGTCTTAAGGGTGGAGCTAGGTGAGGACGGGGGATTATTATTAATCGGAAGCATGCACTGCTTGTTATGTCCTTTTGAACTCGTGTTTTGTTTTGTTTGTTTGTTGTTTTTGTTGGGGGCGGGGGGGGGGGGGTGGCCGCGGTTGAAAAAGCGGCAGAACCCCAACGATGAACAGTTTTGTCAACCCAGCTAAGTGGGATATCCGCCATTTTCTATAATTCTAGATTTTATATGAATGAACTGTTTTTATAATGTGATTTTGTAAATGAATACCATACCACGTACACCACTCGTGTACTATTTGTTATCTCTCCATTCATTCACGCATCAACTGACTCACCTGCTTCACGCACTTCAGCACTTTATAAAAACACATTCGTGACGAAGTTCAGATTAAATATTAGGCTACTCCAACATGCCTCACATTCTATCTTGTGCCCCCCTCTTTCTTTTTCCTAACCTTATTCGTCCAATCCCTTGTCTTTCTTTCTTTCTTCCCCTTCCCTC
>JAVYIG010013548.1:0-46619 GCA_035222895.1 Strongylocentrotus droebachiensis
TGATGGTTGCAATTGGGTTTTAGGTTTAGGGTTAGTTTTAGAAGGAGGTTTGCAGTTGGATTTTAGTTTTGGGATAGGATTGGGGTTTATGTTAGGCTGATGATTGCAATTGGATTTTAGGTTTAGATTTAGTTTTAAAAGGAGGTTTGCAGTTGGGTTTTTAGTTTTGGGGTAGGGATTGGGGTTTATATCAGGCTGATGGTTGCAATTGGGTTTTAGGTTTGGGGTAGTTTTAGAAGGAGGTTTGCAGTTGGGTTTTAGTTTTGGGGTAGGGATTGGGGTTTATATCAGGCTGATGGTTGCAATTGGTTTTAGGTTTAGAGTTTAGTTTTTTAGAAGGAGGTTTGCAGTTGGGTTTTAGTTTTGGTGTAGGGATTGTGGTTTATATTAGGCTGATTGTTGCAATTTGGCTTTATGTTTAGGGTTAGTTTTAGAAGGAGGTTTGCAGTTGGGTTTTAGTTTTGGGGTAGGGATTGGGGTTTATGTAAGCTGATGGTTGCAATTGGGTTTCATGTTTAGAGTTTAGTTTTTTAGAAGGAGGTTTGCAGTTGGGTTTTAGTTTTGGTGTAGGGATTGTGGTTTATATTAGGCTGATTGTTGCAATTTGGCTTTATGTTTAGGGTTAGTTTTAGAAGGAGGTTTGCAGTTGGGTTTTAGTTTTGGGGTAGGGATTGAGGTTTATGTTAGGCTGAGGGTTGCAGTATGGTTTTAAGCTTAGGGTAAGGATAAAGGGTTAGTGTTAGAAACAGGGATGCAATTGTATTTTAAATAAGGGATAGGGTTAGTGTTAAAATGAGAGTTGCAGTTGGGTTTTAGGGTTAAGATTAGGGTTAAGGTTAGGCTGAGGGATGTAGTTGGGTTTTAGGTTAACGGTTGGGGTTTAGGGTTGGTGTAACAATCAAGGTTGCAGTTGGGTTTTAGGTTTAGGGTTAAGGATGGGTTGAGGGTTGCAATGAGGTATTAGGTTTAGGGTTAGGATTAGGGTAGTGTTAGACTGAGGGTTCCAGTTAGGTTTTAGGTTTATGATTAGGATAAGGGTTTAGGCTAGGCTGAGGTTTACAATGCGGCTTTAGGTTTAGGGTTACAGTTAGAATTAAGGTCATTAGACTAATATTAGGAATATGATATGCGAAAGCAAGCGGAAAATAAGAATGAATAATTAATGACCATAATTATGATCACTATAACGAGAAGACTATAGGATTCTAATTAATCATAATATTGCTAAGAATTCATTGTCATTTGACTTTCGGAGATGAGGGCACCTGTCATACTGAAGCAATTTTGTCATTGCAAGAAAGCCCTTTTAGTAACAATTAACGAGCGAGCTTCTATTTAGGCCAACGTGTAAGAACAGCAGGTGATCGCTGAAAGAGTTACGACCATTACACCGTAGAAATTGAAAAATATAGAAAGACATACAAAGAAATACATAAGAAAAGAAAAAAGAAATGAATAAGAATAAATATAAATCATAGAAAGTAAGACAAAAAAGTACAAAAGAATAGGTAGAAGAACCAAAAAGAAAATACTTAAACAAAGGCTAAAAATTAGATAAAGAAAGAAAAAAAAACAGAAAAACATAGCTATAGATGGGAAATGATAGAACAAAAACTAAGAAATACTTGAAGAAAAATAATGAAGTACTTAAGGAACGAGAAAAGAAGGATAAACAAAGAAATAAGGACAGATAGAAAATAATAGGACAATTGTATGGTATGGTATGGTATTTGTTCAATTCTTCATAAAACATATACAATATACAATTAAAAAACAAAATTGAAAATTACATAAATACATGTAAAAACGGTAACATTAAATAGAAAGGAAAATTATGTCGAATAAGGGGTCAACAAAAAAGAGCATTTAGCCTTGTTGAACGTTGACCCCTAAAGATAGTACGTTTCACATTAAGAAGAAAAAATAAGCAGGTGGAAACAGTAGAAAGGGAAAAGGAAACATAATACGGACAAAAATTACAAATACATGTATATACTGTACGTTATAATTTAAATACGATATACGATAAATATAGAAATAAATAAAAATAGATAGAACATGATAGAAAAGATAAACAAAGAAATACATAAGGAAGACAGAAGTAGGATATTCAAAGATATAATGATAGATTGAATATGATAGAAAGAATAACAAAGAAATACATAAGGAATAAGCAAGAATTTCAGGAAAGAGAGAAGAAGGATAACAAAGAAATACAAAGGATAGATAGAAGGAAAAAAAAAGAAAAAAAAAGTACATGAGAAAATATTAGGAACAAATCATTTTGTTAATAAAAAGGATAGACAGTGAAGGAAAACTAAAGAAATACATGTACATGTAGCCTACATCAAGGACAGAAAAGAAGAGAATTTATCTCATCTAATACTTCACCTAGAGTTTCATTTAGATTATAAATGTTTGTTGTATAAAACTAAATATCAAGCACAGTAGACAACTCTGCCCAAGTGCTAGCTTTGTGTAATAAGCTGTTTTTTCCATGTTCAATTGCCATAGGTTTCTCTCTCTCTCTCTCTCTCTCTCTTCCTCTTCGTATTAAGTTATTGTTCATCTTGCTCTAAGGCACGACCTTTGTTTTGTTTTTTTATTATGTGAAGTCTTTGCTTTTTTATAAATATATAGTTTTCATCATGTCATAAAATAATGCAACAATGTTTTTGTACCATATGCATATTTACCTCTAATAAATGTAGATTATTTGATATTTATTACATTACAAAGAATGATCTAACCTTTCCTTCTATGCAGATTTTGACGAGTGCTTGTCAAACCCGTGCTTCAACGGCGCGCATTGTAATAATGATCAGAATGCATTCAGATGTACCTGTAATTCTGGCTGGGAGGGAACAAGATGTCAAGATGGTGACTATTTTTCTTCCTTTCTATTGATGTTTTGTTTTGCATGTAAAACCTCAAACACAATTTGTATATGTAATTTGGTTTGATGCAAGATGATGTTCATAACAAAAAAGTAATGTCCTTGTCAAATAAATAACAATATTAATAATAATGATGGTAATAATACTCATATTAAAATAATAACAAAAATAATGGTAAGTTGGTAAAATGTATAGTATAGTTAATAATGACTGCTCATTAATACTTTTATATGCCGAAAAAAGAGTCAACTTACCAATCAACTGGTAGAACAGGAAGAGCAGAATAAAAAGTTGAATAACTTGTTGAATAACAGTAACAGCAGAACTCTTTAGAAACTCAGTACGTCCATAAAAACTCTGTAACTTCGTAGAAAATAACTCCATAAAACTCTGTAACTTTGACTGCAAGCCTATTTGTTAAAGATGTTTAATGTGTAGTTGTTAAAGTTAAATGTAGGGGCTTGCACGGTTGCACCTGCTGACTGGAAACATTGGCATGGCTACTAGCAGTGATGTTGCATGGGCGTGGGAAGTTCTCTGGGTTATTTGTGATCTCATTCAAAATTTAATTTAGTTCCCGCAGTTCCTGGCTTTCACTACACTGACCACCAGTGGATGTCGATGACGATGGTACTGATTTCGGATCGACAGCTGCCGCGATAGCATTACTCATGTTTTCTTTTGCTGTACTGCTGGTCATAGCATAGTGCTTGAGACTGCTCTCCGCCTTGTGTCCGGAGACACTCATGATCTCTCTGTCTCGGAACCCAGCATTTTGTAGAGTACTGATGCTGGTTGCCAGGGGTGTCAATTTGTATCCGTGTTTGGGAGGGGGGGGGGGGGGGGATGATAGGTGCCAAAATATTTTCGGCAATGGATCAAAGCAACCAAGAGGTACAAGCGTGTGGCAGGTTGCACCCTTTACTTCCAAGTTATTAACTTTTTCAAGTCACCCTCAAACAAAGATAACATTTCAGATAATATGGGGCCCATGAGGGTCACACATGGGCTTGCTACATGGGTTATCATCCTCTCAAGCGCTTTTGAGTTGTTGTTGTGATTTTGTGGCGTAGCCAAGATTTTATTTAAGGGGGGTGGGTGCAGGGAGGGGGAGTTTTCTCCCTCCCGCGCGAAACGCGGAAGCTTTGATGTTTCTTTAAATTATTAGAGAAAGGAGACGATTCGTTGTACCATTTTCGACTCTTAATCCTTGTGTGAATTCAGTCCCCCCCCCCACCCGCGCGAAGCACGGAAGCTTTGATGTTTCATTATATTATTAGAGAAAGAAGACGATTCATTGTACGGTTCTCTACTCTTAACCTTTGTTTGAATCAAGTTCTTCTTCCTCCGCGCGTAGCGCTGAAGCTCCGACGTTTCATTAAATTATTAAAGAAAGAAGACGATTCATTGTACCATTCTCGACTCTTAATCCTTGTCTGAATTCAGTTCCCTCCTCCCCCTCCCGCGCGAAGCGTGGAGGCTTTGACGTTTCATTAAATTATTAGAGAAAGAAGACGATTCGTTGTAACGTTCTCGACTCTTAATCTTTGTCTAAATCCTTTTGAAGTTTCTTTAAATTATTAGAGAAACAAGACGATTCGTTTTACCGTTCTCGACTCTTAATCCTTTTTCTTCCTACGTCCTCTTCCTTTCTTCTTTCTCTCTCTTTTTTTTTGGCCAGCGTTTTTTTTTTTTTTTTGGGGGGGGGGGTGTATCCTCTCTGTCTCTTATTATCTCTCTCTCCCACTCTCTACTTCTTTCTGGCACTTTTGCGCTTTGCGCTTAACATTTAACTCGTCACTTTTTAACGCTGCAGCTTTGCATTTGGCGCACTGCATGTCTATGATGCTGTTGATTGAATAAATTGAATAAATCCATCAATTCCTGATGAAACCGTATGAGCGAGAAATCAATTTATTCTTGTCTCATTTACTTCGTTTTATATTTATATATGCATGTATTATGAAAATGAGATAGCAAAATGTGTATATTGATGGTCATCTTGCAAGTAATAACCATTAACCACTCTCATCGGGCTCTCATCATTAATTTTTCTCTTCATTTTTTTTTTGTGATGGTGAATTATTGGGGGGGATGATTGTACAGGCCATCCCCCCCCACCTGAAATATTGGGGGGGGGGGGATATATCCCCACCATCCCCCCCGGGATCGACACCCATGCTGGTTGGTCTTATGCAATGGTTGATGTAAGCCTTGGTACCTGTACCTGCACGAAATGAAATTGTTTTCATCTTGTCCCCGATGCTGTTTTTCCCTAGGGGTGCATTCCAGTACCATTGATCAACTTACGCTTGACCTTTGCATTTGCCGGTCTCTGCCAAAATCTCTTACATTGTGGATTCAATTTATCTTTGTAGCGTAAGAAGGAGGCAACAGGACATCGTGGACCATTAGTTGGAATCATGACACCACCTTGGCTTTTCTCTAGTTTATCTGCACGGTTGTTTTTTGTGAATGTATCTTTCAGAGTTATGGAGCGTTTTCCCCCTTCATCACAAATGTCAAAGCTGTCGAGTGTAATTTATGCAAATTCTCTCTACCCCGATTGCAAAAGTACAACATTACGTCTATAAATACCTTGTCCTGAAGACCCACAGGATCATCAAAATCAAGCGAACCTTGGATTTTGTCCATGTCTTCTGCTGAGATAGCTGGTTTGTGAGTTACAACTCCCTTTCCTTATCCGCTACAACTCAGAACTCTGCAGGTTACTGAACTCCCATGCTCCAGCCAGGACTCGGAAAGTAAGAGCTCATCAAGACAGTCCTTGGTATAACCATGACATCACCGAAGCGAAGAAAGAGCGGCGGAGACTTGAAAGGAAATGGCGGGACAATGGGAAGCTCCAGATTGACCAAGAGATGTTTTGTGCTCAGAGAGACCGGGTGAGCTACCTTGTCTCCAAGGCGAAACGTTCATACCACACCAGACTCATCGAGGATTGCGGCGATGATCACAAGAAACTCTATAATGTCGCCAATCGACTCTTGAACCGCAAACAGTCTTCTCCATTGCCGTCATATGTTGATGGCAATTCCATGGCTGAAACGTTTATTCAGTTCTTCTGTTTAAAAGTTACAAAAATCCGAGATAGTCTTAATCCAAATGTTATACCACTCGAACCTGTCACGTCCTCCACACTAAGGACCTTTCAACATACCACCGCAGATGAAATTCTTTCCCTTCTTCGTAAATTGCCCCCTAAATCTTGTCCATTAGATCCAGTTCCTACCATTCTTTTAAAAGATTGCGCTCCGATATTTGCCCCGATTATTTCTCACATTGTTAATCTTAGTATGAATCAAGCCACTGTACCCTCAGTCTTAAAAACAGCACTTATACGCCCTTTGTTGAAAAAACCCTCTTTGGACCATGAATCCCTGAAAAATTACCGTCCTGTGTGTAATCTGCCATTTTTGTTCAAAATTCTAGAGAGAGTTGTGTTCTCTAGACTCTCAGATTATTTGCTGGAACACAATTTATTCGACCCTTTACAGTCAGCTTACCGCTCTCATCATAGTGTTGAGACCCTTCTCATCAATGTTTCAAGCTCAATCTTACGAGAAATGGACTCCGGATCTGTCACTGCCATGGTCCTTTTAGATCTGTCCTCAGCCTTCGACACCGTAGACCACAAAATACTTGTAAATACTCTCACAAGTCTGGGTATCCAGGACCAGGCTCTCGAATGGTTTGAATCATATCTTTCATGCCATTCACAGTCTGTCCTTTTAAATGGTTTCACATCCTCCCCCAGGCCACTTGGCTGTGGAGTACCCCAAGGCTCTGTGGGCGGGCCCACCTTATTTTCAATATATCTAACTGGTCTCAGAAATGTTTTTCAACGTCACTCTGTTCAATATCATTTATATGCAGATGACATACAAGTTTTTGTTTCTTTTCCGCCGCATCAAATTCGAGCTTCCCAAACCTTGCAAAATTTGGAAAATTGCATCGCTGATATTGACGCCTGGATGAAGTCACATTCTCTGCTATTAAATCATAGTAAATGCGAATTCATTCTTTTCGGCTCAAAACCTCAGTTGAATAAATTAAATATAGACTCAATTTCTATTTCCGGTAACACCATTCCCTTATCAAATTCATGTCGCGATCTTGGCGTCATTCTTGATTCTCAAATGTCTATGTCCAAACAAATCACAAGCATTTCTAGATCAGTTCGCTATCAATTGCGCAATATTGGCTTCATACAGAAATATCTGACTCGTTCGGCAACAGAGAAACTTGTTCACTCACTTATTTCTTCACGTTTGGATTTCGGCAACAGTTTACTCTATAATTTACCAAATTCACAAATTGCACAGTTACAAAAACTACAAAATGCAGCTGCACGTATCATTTCTCTGTCAAGCAAACATAATCACATTACTCCTATCTTACAAAATCTCCATTGGTTGCCTGTAAAAGAACGTATAATTTTCAAAATCCTTCTTTTAGTTCATCAAATCATGAACAAAACAGCTCCTGAATACAACCAGTCTTTAGTTCACCTCTACCAACCCACACGTTCCCTCCGATCTTCCAACTCTGGTCTTCTACACATACCGCTTTCAAAGAAATCTTGGGGGGAACGAGCTTTTGCTCATGCCGGACCAGCCCTGTGGAATTCACTTCCACAGGAGCTGAAGAACTCCGACTCTTCAACATCTTTTAAGAGCAACCTTAAATCCCATTTGTTTAATTTTGCGTTTTGAAGACAGACATTCATTCTTTCCTTCTTTCATTTTTGCATTTTCTTTCTTATGTAAATGTACCGATTCTTTGTCATGATGTAATGTGTTCCTAATATTTTGAAGCGCCTTGAGCATTTAATTAAAATGGATAATGGCGCTATATAAATCTCATGTATTATTATTATTATTATTTAAGCATTGCTGAAAAACACTTAAAAACTCTTGTCGAGTTGGAAAAAATCTTCATGCTTGATGATATCTACCTTGTTTCAATTGAGAAAATGACGCTGAAGTCCGAATCTAATAGCTAACATTGACTTCTTCATGTAATAAGATCTGTTCTTCCGTCTAGCAGCAGCGTAAAAGTTTTGGAGTACATTGTCCAGCTCCGAATTTCAAAGTTTGTTTACGCTATCGAGGTCTGTGTTGATAACTTGCAGGAAGTCTTCGAATATTTTCATGGAGAATTTAACAGAATTTTTGGTGTTCTTGTTGTCAGCAGAATTAATCAAGTCTTGCATTTGATCATCATCAAGAAGTTGAAATGTTGGGAGAGTTTCTTCAGCCATTTTTGCCTTGTTTGGAATTCAGTACGCTGCGCTGTATTAAAAATTGGTAAATTAAGCTAGCGACCAATTCTTTGCACACGTACACGTATGCATGGTATCCGCGATAGCTCAAACCAGTTTTTAACACTGAACCGATGGGTATTTTAGCAAGACTGAACTATTTTCCCGGTAACTGGAATTTGGCCGGGATTTTACCCTAGAATTATTACATGGGTTTGGTATTTTTCGTTTATTTACGGGAGTGGTTAAAACCACGACTGCAATTTCGACCAATCAGATGCCTGTATTTCTTAAGTGAGGTATATAATGCTTTATGTTTCTAAGCGATGTACTATTATTACCTGGTATTAACCATGCCGTCCTAATCAGGTGCTCTAATACTCAAGGAAATGCAGATTATTGATGACATCTCTAGTGGCCGAGAGAGAAATTAAATCAAAGATAGGCCTTAATTTGTTTCAATTGTGATATAACGTAAATTTCTTGAAAACAATATTATACACCGCTATATCATTTCATGACGAATAACATTTTTAAAAGAATTAAATGTCATTTTTCTTTGCTCTCTCGCGACATTTAGAAAAAGTATATGAACTTAGTCATTGAGGTGCCTGATTACACACATAATTAGTTTAGGAGGTGCCAGAATGTACTTTGATATCGATGTGCCCGATTATTCAACCACATTCGGGCATTAAGGTGCCCAAATATATCTTACATTTTGTTAATATCATAGTTACTTGTTTACCACTCTCTTTCGCTTCACTCCCTCAGAATATTTAGAGACAGGATGCTAAAAAACGAAATGCCCAAATATCCTCATATTCGTGGGTGAAATGACGGAATATATGTTTCCGAATAAACTTGAAAATTAGATTTCTTACAGCAGCTTGACATGCAGGTATATTCCCATCTGCCAACCTTTTACAGTGCATAGGTATTCGTGGGTCTAAATGACGGAATATATGATTTTGTATTTATGTATTTGCCAGCAAGATGCTGACATACATAACACTATTACATATCTATTGTTGTACATTCACAGTAACAAAGGAAACAGAATTAATTTTTTGCGGTTACTTGAGATTTAATAGAGGATGTTTTCTTGTTACCTGAATATCAACATCATGACAATAACAATAATTACAACACGAACTTTCCCAACTGAATATAAAAGAATAAACCGTCGTCATACTTTCCTTTTACATATATCACTGCTACAATCCATCCCTGTGAAGGACCCGGGTGTTTTTACTTTCAATTTTTTCGATCAATTTATACAAGTATCTGCATATACACTGGAGGTTTAACAGACGAACAGATGCTTGTACAAGGGATAATTAAGGTTATAAAACATACCCCCCCCCCCCCCTTGCATACAAAGAAGGCAAACAACTCCCTGCATTGAACAGGCGAACCGATGCTTTTTCATCGTCATCATCAACTTCAGGTGGCGCTGTAAAGCGCTGATGTGGTCTTCACGGGAGCACGCCATGTAACTCTTTCACCTGCCATTTGTGTTGCACCTTTCATTCCTTGTCCACACACTTTCTTGATATCATCAGTCCAAGATATTGGTGGATGACCTCTACCCCGTTTTCCTTCGACTGCTTCTTCCAGTATTTGCTTCTCAACAGGTGCGCCGGAAGCAGTTTGGGGGGGGGGGGGGGCTAACATTCCAGGGGCAGTGACGTAATAAGCAAAAACGTTTGGAAGGGGGGGGGGGCAGAAGAAAAATTGGCTTGGGGTCTAGGGTCTGAGCCTCTGCAGGGGGTCAAGGGCCTGAGCCCCCGGAAGCTCAGTGTTTTTAGGCATTAAATTACGGCCAGATAAGCATATTTAGATACCTTATTTGTGACACTGGCCGGTCACTAATTAGCGGAGAGTCCAGGGAGGAGAGCCCCCGGAAGCTCAGAGGTTTTAGGTATTTAATTACGGTTATATGAGCATCAAGGGGCCCTCTTTAAGGGAAGGCAACTTTATTATCACTCGCGTTCGTCCGGGTTCGGGACGCCTACTTATCTCTTAATCCTCCGTTCCCGGACGCGTATTGTACGCTGGCGGTCCCTTGGCGTCCCTTGCTCGCGTCTATTGTTGTCTGTTGGACAATAGAGCAGGCAGCCAGAAAAGAAGCCATCCCGTCCGCTAGGACCGCTGTCAATCAACCTCACCGCTATCCAGCCCCTCTCTAATCCTTCCTAATCTGGCGTCCCCTGACAATAGCTGACCCGTCTAGAACGCGTTAATCTGGTGTTCCCTGACAATAGTTGCACCCGTCTAGCTCGCGTTTAAAATACAAGATAGTAGATTTTCATAGATGAATTTTCAGTCTTGAAAGCAGAGCTGCAATCCTCCCGTGTTGATTGATAATAATTTGTCTAAAAAATGTGTCGCGCGCTAAAATAATAAACCTTACCAGCAACGCCTCAAGTCTTTCTACATACAGCCGCATATGAGTAAAAGCTTCTTGTGCGACACTGCAAATATATAAATCATATTTAGTATAGTGTCTGTATTCCCCAACCTATTAATCAGTACTGCATTGCGTGTATCAGCAATTCGCGCAAATCACAACATGTGGATAGCCCCCTAAAATGCGGTCACGTGATCTGAGCCCGACAGCGCTGGTACTGGTAAAGATACCACCACACTCGAAAGGCCTCGAAGGGCGCTTGCGATAAGCGAAAAAACTCGTTACAAAATCTCTGATTTCTTCATTTTAAGCGCTTTTTTGGGCGAAGCCGTTTTTTAAAACTTGGCTAAGCCACCGCGTGCTTTGGAAATATGGCTCCGATTCCGCACTTTTGACAGCAATTTTGGCTTTTGGGGTGGATTTTTGGAAGTGACATCGGGATTTCCTTGTACTAGTGAGTGACGCTGTGTGTAGTGCAGTGCACTGATATGTAATTTGCGTGTGTTGTGGATGCTGGTTTGATATCACGATCGGATGCATGTGTGTATGCATGGCCTGGGGTAATGCGCACGTCTTTGAGTGGTGTACATCCCCTGTGTTGTGTGTATGCATAGTATGCATACGCTCGTTCTCACAGCCAACCTGTAGCCACGTTCGCACAGCCATACTCTGAACTTACAATTTTAGCACAGCAAAACAAATACGTATTTTCCCTTAAAAAAACCGTATAAATAGTACGTTAAAAACGTTCTGCTTGGCAGCTCTTGAGTTTTATGTAAAGTCACAGCAGAAAATTCAGTGTTTTTACAAAATAAATATAGAAATAAAAATAAGGATTTACATTGCATGCATGTAGTCTAGTACCTTACAAGTGAAGATGTAGATATGTAACTTTGCCTCCCTGTTGTTTTACTTTGCCCTTTTGTTGATTTTTTTTATTCTATGCATAATCAGGCCTCTCGCCAAGAAATTAAAAAGGCGTGGCGCGACACGAGGGAAAATTTGACCCCGCCCCCCTAAAAAAAAAAAAAAAACGTTTACAAGTATTTAGAGTAATTTGATTAATTGTTATCCCTGTATTATGTTCCGAGTCATTGTCATATTTACCCTTGCACTAAATAATCTAAATTATCAATATTTATATTTGTTATCCAATGTTACAAAGAAAAAAAAAATGAATATGATCATAGTTTGGATTTTTATCGAGCTAGACCAAGTCATGTATTTAAAGCTGTAATTATTTTCCTTATATTAAAAACAATATTGCATTTTCTTATTTTCACAAAAATTGCAGTACTCAAATTTCTTCAAGTCTTTTACTTTATATTCGAGTAAAATAAATTCTCCGTCTCAAAATGACATATACACCCGTCGACTCCGAGACAACTCTGAAGAGCTGTCGACGTGTTTGTACGCCCGCGTCATTAAACATGGCCAGTTCATATTTGTAATTTGCTGGAAATTGTTCTTTAAAAATGAAAAATTCACGAGTTTGAGTAGGATCTCACTATATCATACTTATGTTAAAAATGATTGTTAAATATCATAATTTGGAGCTTTTTTTATTGCCCGATATGAAAACATGAAGCCACAAATGAATTTGAACATTTTGATTGACTGCATAGTTGCTTAGTAACCAGACATACTAGTCAGTTCGTTCATGACTTGTGAAGCCGCCTCTGAGCTAATTGTAAACAAAAACAAAGCCATTTATGGGCCGAGTGAATGACCTCAAGTGAATGTGACAGAGAAGAGAGCGAGAGAGAGGTTTTCCCACGCTTATCTTTTCAAGGGGGGGGGGGGGGGGAAGGAGGAGGAGATAACTTCACGAAAGAGACAGCGCAAGAGAGAGAGAGAAAGAGAGGGGAATGTCTGATGGAGAGCGCGCAAACATGAAAGGGCTAGACCGCCAAGAAGGGATCGGAGCTGAACAAAGGGGAGACATTAACATTTTGATAAGATTGGATTATGTCTGTATTATGTATCATCGACCAAGGCCACGTGATGAGTGATTGCTCACTCGTAGTTGGTAGTAGTAGTTGGTTTCTCAAATAAATAACAGATAGTGATGAAATGTTAAGTTCCAACGTGTCCAGAATGAGTCAAGTGAAGTTGTGGATCTATCTTTGCCTTCCTGTTGGTTTTACTTTTCCCTTTTCTTGATTTATTTTGTTTTCGTATTTATTTAGTCGCCCTTTTTACCTGCGGCTGCCATCTTTCCGTCTCCCGATCCTTTCTTCTTGAACTCTAATACTTCTTTATTTATATCTTCATCACCAGGCGCGTACGCAGTGAGGGGGAGGGGGGTACCCCCACCCCTTCTCATTTGTTTTTTGTGTGTGCTTATGGGTGACCCCAAAAACATCAAATCCTGGACACACACAAAAAAATGTGCTCTTACCCCCCCCCCCCGCCTGTCATTGCAAAATTTTCGGCGAAATTTAACCCCCCCCCCCCCTGCGAAAAAATCCTGCCTACGCCCCTGTTCATCACTTACTTCATCTAATTTTGTAATTCCATCTCTTAGATTTTGTTTTTTATAATGATTAAGGCCATGTAAAAAAATATACATGTTTGGCGTCCCCGCCCGCTTCCTTTTGGGGGGGGGGGCGCCTCCTATTTTTTTTTTTTTTTATTTTTTTTATTTTTTTTTTGTTTTGTTTTGTTGTTGTTGTTGATTTTTTAATGATTTTTTTGTTGAATTTTTTTAAAAAGAAAACCATCTTGAAAAATAGCCCGACTGTCAGGGCAAAATGTACCGAGCGGCCATTTTGAAAGGGAAAAAAAGGGCCTCCTTCCTATTTTTCGAAAAAACAGGACGCTAAACATGTTTGTTTTTTATTTGGCCTATAATATGATTTATTATATCGTTTTTTCAGAATTTCATTGAAATTAGACATTTGAATTGTGTTCAAGACTGCGAATTCATTCTTTAATACATCTCCCGATTTCTTTATCTTGAAATTCAATATTTTTTCCTTAACCTACTTTATCTGCCCCCTCTAATTTTGTAATTCCATCTCTTATTCTTGTTTTCTTTTTCTTTTCTTCAATTAAATACAAACTTAATTTTATCATATTTTTTTTTCTCGGAATTGCATTTAAATTGGGGAGGGTGTGCATTACGAAGGCCCGTAACGATGTTAAATATACGCGATGTTTTGGAACTTTGGTGTTGATTGACATGACGCCTCATTTCAGATAACCAATCGACCTATACAGTGCGCCTCAGAAAACGCGAAGCCGAGAATTGTCGATGTTTTATCATAACTTAATCATAGTTATAATTAATAAATGACACATATTGGTAAAGCTTAGATCCTCTTCTTTCATCTGATATAAGGAGTTATGGAAATAATGGAAATGCAAGCATTACTTTAAACAAACGGAACTTTGTTATTCCTGTACAAATATGTGTCATTTATTTATTATAATTTTGGTTAAGTTATCATAAAACATCGATAATTCTCCGTTTCGTTTTCTCATGGGACGCACTATAGCTAAAGAAAGTGTTGATTAAAGAAAGAGAGATAGTACGTGGTAGAGAGATAGTGGTAGAGAGAGATTAGAAAGGTGACTGGATGAGAGAGAGAGGGCTAACAAAAAAAAGGGTCGTAGAGAGGGCCTGGAGAGAAAGATAACAGATAAGAAAAGGAAATAGTGTTGATTTGAGATACAAATGGATTTACTACTATCGAGAGAGAGAGAGAGTTTCAAGGTGTATTACCCGAATTAAAAAGGGGAATTGTTGGATCTGTTTTTGTTTTCAGAACAAAAATTCTCCTCACCATTGTCCAGTCGCAACAACGACATACAAATAATGACAGATTTATTATGACATTCCCGCCACAAGTCGGCGGTCTCAGAACAAAGGCGGACAATCGTAAATATCGCGGTCTGTCTGAACTTGGGTGTTGATTATACAACATTTCCAAGATACGGTTATCAATCCAACTTTCTACTTCATTTGTGCCTTTTCATTGTACCCACGAAAAGATCGATAGAAATATCAGAATGTCTATTACCCTTCCCATGGTTCAATGAGAAATTAGAAATTGTTCTAGCGCTGCTGGTCGCTACAAGGCGGCCGCGGCGTAGTATCATTCATTCAAAATCAGTTTTCATAAGACTAAACGTCCAAAATAGATGACATATAAAAAATACATAATAGTCTCGTAGAGTAAATATTTCAAAGAACAAAACATGCATGTCTACGTCCCTCTACCTCTCTCTCCCTCTCTCTCCCTCTCTCTCCCATTCTCTCTCAACCTCAAACAACGGACCTCTGCATTGATTGCGATTCACACAATTTTCATTTCATTTACATTTCATTTAAAATGGGGAAAGCCTTCCGATCGCTGGAAGGAAGGAATTTTACTGGCAAGGTGATTAAACGAGTTCTTGCCCCTCTTAGCGCGACAAATAGAAACCCTATTCCTCTCAAGAATTATGTAATGTTATGTAAGATAATCCCCCATTCTTGCCCCTTTCATTGGGGACGCATTTGGGACGCTCGCGGTCTCTAAACAAAGGAGGGTACGCGATGAATGGAGAAGGTTTTAATCCCCCGTACCTTACGCGTTAAGGACAGTCGCGTTCTGCTAACAAAGGAGGGAACGCGATCGTACTGAACCCGGACGAACGCGAGTGATAATAAAGTTGCCTTCCCTAAGGCCATTGATGTGATCCAGGGGGCAGAGCCCCCGGAAGCTCAGAGGTTTTAGGTATTTCATTACGGTCAGATGAGCATCCAGGGGCCCGCCTTAGGGCACTTAGTGGGGTCCAGGGGGCAGAGCCCCCGGAAGCTCGGGGCTTTTAGGTATTTAATTACGGTCAGATGAGCATCCAGGGAACCGCCTTAGGGCCCTTGGTGGGGTCCAGGGGGCAGAGCCCCCGGAAGCTCCGGGGTTTTAGGCATTTAAATACGGTCAGATGAGCATATTTTGATACCTCATTTGTGACATTGGCAGGTCACTTATTTTTTCTCTCTCACTTCCTTTCTTTTTCTCTGTAACATACTTTGTCAAAAAGTGAGGGGGCTCAGACAATGACATTACCAAGGCTTCTAAATAAGCATATTTTTCGGCCGACTGTAAATTTGGGAATTTCAAATTTTCCAACAAACGCATAAAAAGGTATGACTTACAACAAAATTGAGAAAAATACTGGAAAATCATGTCATTTCAGCAACATTTGTAAATCACTGGTATCAAATAAGAAATAACCCCGAAATTGCATTCATAAACTTTAACTGTTCCCGAAAATTCCCAGTAACCATGGTTAAAACAGTTCTAAAATCCCAATAACCATGGTTACCGGGAAAATAGTTCAATCTCCATGGTTACCCCATAGGTTTACATGTTAAAAATTGTCTGAGCGATCGAGGATACCGTACGTGTGCGAAGAATTGGTCGGTAATTTCAATACAATTGAATCTCAATCGATCTTACCGACAATTTTATCTTGCATTGTTGACATGAAGACGAAAATAAACTTCCAAAAACAAAAAAACAACATCTGCCGATAGATCTTGATCTAAGTTCGTGCCAATATGCATTGCAAAAGTAAAAGAAGGGCCCGTTTAATGGAGCAGCGGCGAAGCATCTACCACGCGAAGCTGTTTTCAATCTATTTTAATGTATATATTAGAGAAAACTGCTATATATGGTGACAGAGCGCGCTGGCCGAGCTGTTTAAGGCGCTGATTTTAGTTATATCACCTTTTGTACGCAAGAGATCGAATCCCATCTTCGACAAAAGTTTTTTTATTTTTTATTTTTTATTTTTTAGTCTATTTTTTTGGGCATATAAAAGTATTAATGACTGCTTTAATATTCGAGAAATAGTTGTTTTTATACGCTCTCGGGAAGGTTACAATTGGGCTATTGCCCTCGGCACGCCTCGGGTAATAGCACAATTCTAACCTTCCCTTGAGCGTATAAAAACAACTATTTCTCTCAAAGCAGTCATTAATACTATAATATCAACCTACAACAAGAATGAAAGAAAAACTTCCGACAGCTTATTGTTCACCAACATTCGACTTGTGTCAAAGCTAGAACCCCTCCCACTCACTTTTGTCCATAAGAGCCTGCTTATACCAACTACTCACAAAAAACGGCTTTAGAGGGATCCGGTAACTTTGTCTTAGATCCTTTAACAAATAAACACATATAAAAAAAATCTAGATTTAGCTCATGATGCGATGATATTTATAAACCATTATAAAATCAGTTAGAAACCCTTTTTATTTGTTAGGGCTTTAATATAACACCATATCACAGACACTGATAACACGTAGGGCCGTGCATCTCAGATTTAACGTTGTTTAAGGTAAAGACCAGTATTGGAAACGCCCCAATTTCAAAAAATGAAATGGAAGCTCTCATTACCAATCATGTGAAAGAATATGTTTTGACTAATACATGATGATAAAAAAATTGCCGGGAAACCGCCTACTAATTCATATATTTGGTAAATTTGTTTCTCTCATGGACTGTGAGAGATATAGGGTAGTCCCATATACATCTTTCTGTGTATAGTGCTTGTAACTTTACGAAGAATGGGCCAAATTTCTTATCATTTTGATGATTCCAGAACCTTGCAGATGCTAGATGCTAGATGATCAACCTTTTCTGATCGATTCCACAACGTTTCTTTCACAATGCAATCGCATGACCATAACTGGTATTTACCTTTAAACGATCCCTATAAATTTAATAGTTGATTTAGGGCTTAAATCAGTCACTGACATGCAATTTATTCGTTCAGAATTAAAATGCTATTTAGGATCGTTGATATTCGACCGCCTCTTGAAACATGTACATGTATCAATTAATTCATACTGGTTATACGTACGTAAAGAAGTGAATATCGATAAACCATCGTCATACTTAACTTTCCACATCCAATTATAAACTATCCACTACGCCGTATACTCTGTAGAACCAAGTCGAATTGAAATTGAAACTTTTCCTCTGTTAAAATCTGGTGCCGCGACTATTAAAAAGTGACCTCTAATACATTGCTAATACTGTATGGTAAATGTTCATTTTCGCTAATGTTTCATCGCTACCTACTACAATGATGTACACGTATGTCTAAAGTCTGTCTTTCATACATATAACTACCTGACAATAACAATTTAATGTTACTAACATTGTTCCATACAAGTATTTACATGTATGGATTTCAATTGTTTATAGTTTGCTATCATAGGATGGAGGAAGTTTTACATGCATCGACATAAGGTAGAATCTAATATGAAAGCCCCATTCAATCGAAATTGTCGTAGATATGCTTAGGGTAAAAGATGTGTATTATGTGTATTATTTATATACCACATATAAAGATTCAAGGCCTCTGATTGGTCAAAACTGCAGGCATTGACTTCGCTACTGACTGCTGGGCGGAATAGCAAAAAATATTTACTGGGCACAGTTCTTCTTGTGCGTAAACTTATCTACACGCAGTGAGCAATACGCCTTCTCTAGGTCAAATAATATTGCTACACATAGATACGTTTTAGCAACCATATTATTTCAATATATGTCTGAGTTATAAGTGAAAAGTGTGATGCGGTAAGTAAAAAATAAATATCAACTGCCTATTGGGGGTCACGTTTACTACCACCTTGGTAATGTCGAGACTGCACTTTGCAGCTCAACTACGTCTCGGCCGGGCACAATAGGCAATAGCTTTAACCATGCCCGTCTAAACAGTCACTATTTGTATTTTGTATTACTAGAATGGTTTCAATCATTGTGTATTGAGAATCAGCCATCAATAATGGAGCGCCTGCATATGAACTGCCAAGTCTGACAGACATGAGCGCTATACAAGAACCTATCATCATTATCATATCATTGCGAGTTTATTGTACTCCAGCATGTGAATTGAATATTGGTTGCTGCCTAATTGTTTTTACTTTTTCACGTTCTCTTCCTCTGTTTGTTAGAAATTGACGAATGTGAATCTCGACCTTGTCGAAATGATGGTGTTTGTGAAGATGAGTTCAATGCGTTTCTCTGCGATTGCCAATCTGGTTGGACAGGGGCAACGTGTGAAGAAGGTAGGACTATAAGCCCTCTCCATCTCGTAGTACTAATTTTCCATTGTCAGGTATTGTTTTTTTAATTTCTTGCCCCCAAAAGGGTACTCTTCTAGGATGAATACAATTGCAAAGAATTTCAACAAATAAACCTTGTCCTTCAGATATTGAAATATTTAAGCATTACAATGGCCTATTATAATCTGAACGTGATTTCTATGTGATGTACAGTTGGGTATTGAAACTACCTTTTGAGTTGATTTCTCGAAAATAATTATGATCATGTTACTGGTGATTGATTGGCAGAGGTTAAAGTGACCGAAATTATTATATTAGAACTAGGTAAATAGCATATGCACTCTGAAATTTAATAATAATTGTTCTGTAAATGCAGTACCTAATTCTTTGGAATCGAATATCAATAAAATACCTAAGTAATGAGTCAATCACCGTTCTTGTCTTTTCATAAGTTTTAATGAAAATATAGCTAATTCAAAAACTAAACTTGTTTCAACGCCAGCTTTGGCTTTATTTACCGAGTGTAAAAATATACAAATACGTAGGCCTACTAACGCAACATGCAATATGACAAATATTTTTGGAAGGATCACCTTGTCCAGCTGTTCTGCTGAGAGATATTTGATGATCCAACACATTTTGTTTTAAGCAAATAATTGCAGGGCCATACGAATAACAGCATATTGCATGGTGCTAATGATGTGTCACTGGGTACATCAACTTGTTATTATTATAAGGCTAGGATTGCAATTACTTTTTAGCAATGGGTTTTAAAAATTAGTGTGCCGTGACTATTACAAAGGTTGAAAAAACAACGTACTAGACCACAACACAGGTAGATTTAGGGTTAGAAGTAGGGTTAATGTTAAACTGAGGGTTGTAAATCGGTTTTAGGATTAGGATTAGGATTAAGGTTATTAGACTATTATGAATATGGCATGTGGAAGAAAGGGGACAAAATTAGATGAAATTATTACCATAACTATGATAACTATAACGAGAAGACTAGGATTCTAACCAATCTTATAAGATTGCTGAGAATCGTCTGCATTCTTTCTTTTGGAAATGATGAGGGCGCCTGCATGCTGAAACAGCTTTTTCACGGCAAGAAATCTCTTTTTTTTCACTTTATGTTGTAAGCTAAATGAACTGATGTAAATACCTGTTGCGATAGTATTCACGTATTCAGGAATTAACTGACTTTTGTATGTGATTATTAGTGTTAGTGATGAGGGATTATAAGCATAATGTTTTGTAATTGTGAATGCACTAGTCCCTTGTACTGACTGTTTGTGTAATGTTATCGTGAGCTAATGCTCCCGGGCCGAGTGGGATAGATTCACACATAGCTATCCTGATTGTGTACTAAACGCTGTTTTATTGATTCTCAACATTTCAAACACCTCTGTACAAAACACAACTGATTTCACTGATAATCGATACTTTAGTGACAATAGAATATAGAAAACACCTAAATAGCAGTAAAATACAATTCCTTTCAGCTTACTGATGTTGAAAAGAATAATTAAAAATTCAAATTGTGTGGTGTGTGTATTTGTGTATTATACCTGCCTCTCAGCAAGTATGAAGTGCTTGAGGTCAATACGCATTAGCATTGGCTGTATGCTTTGCTGGAGTGGGATAGATCGAGTAACAAACAAGCGAGCGCGATCATCTCTTTGATTAGACCGAAAGCTTCAGTCCTGATATCGACGGTTGTTCTGCTGAGATCACATCTTGCTTCTCTGACCGCCTCTATACATAGACTGAATTACGTCGTATGGGGGTAGAGTAGGGAAAGAGTGGTTCGGCTCGGCCGGACCGAGATGAATGAGATTTGCAACGAGTCTTTTCACTCTTTACGTCTTCAAATATTATCCACTTGGGCTGCAATATAACACTGGGTTTTATTTTTTTTTAAATAACACAGAAATATCTACTTTGACATCTTAAATTAATGATTAACACGGGAAAGCCTTGTCGGGTTGCCGTCTGTGTATTGGGGAATGTTGTGAAATGTCAGTTTTATTTAAGAATGACCCATACAAGACGGTTATTTCTGTCTACTCTTTTATCTCCCATTGAATCCATCTCGTAAGACCATCGGGTGATCATTTAGCCAAAGAAAATGATACAAATAAAAACAAAGAAATACCAGAAAAAACAGAGAAACATAAGGGAAGAGAGAATAAAGATAAAGAAATGAATACGGATAGCTAGACATTTATAGAAAGATAGACAAACATGTACATAAGGATAGGTAGAAAAACAAAAACATACATAAAGAAAGACAAATAATTATATAAGGAAAGATAATGATAGATGTATAATGATAGAAAGAATAACAAAGAAATACCTTAGGAAGATATTTGAGGAAAGAACAAAAGAAGGATGTACAAAGAAATAAGGATAGATAGAAATGATAGAAAAGCAAAACAAAGAAGAAAATTAGAAAATAGGCCTATAGGAAACAAGCAAAGTATAACAAAAAGGAAAGGAAAGACAGAGAGAGAGAAGGAAGAACAACCAAACACACGTACATCTAGGACTTCACTTAATGACCCGTTTTTTAACTTAAAATATAACCTTATGTTGTATAACAATAACTTGAATATCAAGCGCAGTATACAGCTCTGCCCAAGCACTAGCTTTCTTTAATAAGCTTGTATTTTATGTCTATTTTCATTTGTCATAGGTTTCTCTCTCTCTCTCTCTCTTTCTCTCTCTTCGTCTTATGTTATCTTTCATCATGCTCTAAATAAGGCATGAGCATTGTCTTGTTTTGTATCATGTGTAATATTTGCTTTCTTGAAATATATATCGTCGGTGGGGTGACAAAACCTCGTATCTCAAAAATCATGAATTTTCAGGAGAGCGGAAAAACATTTCCTGTCTCAACAGACTTAGTGCTGTGACACCATCCTTTGTGTGGAATTTGTGAAAAAAACGAGACAGGAGGCGTTCGATGGATTTATCAGGTGGTGTCGTAGGCCATTAGGTACACAATTATGCAAAAAAATCAAAATCTCAAAAAATTGAGATACAAGGTTTTGTCACCCCACCGACGATATATAATATTAATCTTGTTATAAAAAATTGCATTAATTGCTTGTCTTTATGTACACATTTACCTGTAATAAAGGTTGATTGTTTGATATTCCGACCATTACCAAGAATGATCTGACTTTTCCTTCTTTGCAGAATCTGACGAGTGCTTGTCTAACCCGTGTATTAATGCAGTGTCTTGTATCGATCTTGAGAATGCATTCCATTGTGTCTGTCATTCTGGCTGGACGGGAACAAGATGTGAAACTGGTGACTATTTTTTCCTTCCTTTTGATGTAGCTATCGTGGTTGAGTGGATATTTCACCGGACTGTGGATCACAAGGTCCGCGGTTCGAGTCCCGCCGCGGCACTTATGTCCTTCGGCCAGACATTAATCTACATTTGCTTTACTTGACCCAGTTGAGATTAATGGGAATCTGGCAGGAATTAAATCCTTGAAATGAAATGCTTGAGCGCCGTAATGGCAGCCATGCTAAAGCCGGAGTAATAATGTCCAAAGTTCTTTGGAAGCACATACCGTAATGACGATATAATGTGATATGCGCTTTAAAAGAACCAAATATTATTATTCGTTTTATTATGTTTTGTTGTGCATGTAAAACCTCAAGCACAATTCTTTGTATGTGTTTTGATTTGATGTAAGATGATGTTCATACAAAATTAATGTCCTTGTCAGATAAATAATAATAATTAGAATTAAGATGATAATAATGACATTAATAATGATAAATATAAACAAATAATGATAATAATAATAATGATAACGACATCACTAAATATGATGATAAATTGGTAGCATTATTAGTGCTTGAAACTAATGTATCTAAAGCAATGTACATATATTTACATGTATAGATTTTAATTGACTGCTGGGCATTACTGAAAAATATATTTACTGGGCATAGTTCTTCTTCTCATAACTCTCAGAATCATGAACTATTGGAAAAAATGACATATACAATCAAATCAATATGTTACTGAGTCAATGAAAAGACGACAGACATGAGAGCAGGGTATTCTACTGACACCACTTCAGATTTACTAAACTGACATCTACTGCTAGCAATGTTCCAATTTGGTGACAGCAATGTCCCACAGTGCATCACCAACTGATAGAGTGCGTTTGATGATCACTGAGCTTATGGGTACAGTGGTGTTGATGATTGGGTACATGAACCAGAAATCAATCTGTGTACACTTTCACCAATATATGGCGCAATTTAAAATCCATTACAGCAGTGAAAGTGTTGTCAGTTAAATTTCCTGCCTTCAATTGATAACAAATAAACTAGAGCGAAATACATGGTATCATTACTTTATTTTTTATTTCGTAGATGTGAATGAATGCATGTCAAATCCATGTGTTCACGATGGTTTATGCAACAATCTTCAGAATGCATTTAGCTGTACCTGTGTAAACGGCTGGACAGGAACAATGTGCGAGGAAGGCAAGTTTATTCGCTTGTAAAATAATATGTACATATATATATATATATATATATATTTATATTAAAAAGCTCTGGCAGATACAAAGTTGTGAATGGTCTAAAGTTCTTTACATAATGTCAATTGCAATAACCGTAATTAGAATAATTTCTCTCTCAGTAATTTTTATGCCTCCGTTACGAAGTAGCCGGAGGCATTATGTTTTCGGGTTGTCCGTCCGTCCGTACGTACATATGTCCCGTTCTCGTGATCGCGTTATCTGAAGAACCGATTGATGGATTCCCGCCAAACTTTGGTCATGTATGTATCTTGCAGAGCCGATGAACTGATTAGATTTTGGTGTCACGAGTTCAAAGGTCAATGGTCACAGGGCTCATTATGTATTAAAAAACAGCTCGTGATCGCGTTATCTGAAGATCCGATTGATGGATTCCTGCCAAACTTTGGTCATGTATGTATCTTGCAGAGCCAATGAACTGATTAGATTTTGGGGTCACGAGGTCAAAGGTCACAGGGCTCATTATGTATGCAAAAACAGCTCATGATCGCGTTATCTGAAGAACCGATTGATGGATTCCTACCAAACTTAGGTCATGTATGTTAATTGCAGAGTCGATGAACTGTTTAGATTTTGGAATCATGAGGTCAAAGGTCAAAGGTCACAGCGCACATAATGTATGCAAAAACAGCTTGTGATCGTATTATCTTTAGAACAGATTGATGGATTCCTGCCAAACTTGGTTGAGAAGGTCAAAGGTCATGGGCTCATTATGTATTCAAAAATAGCTTGTGAACGCATTCTCATTAGAACTGACAGATGGATTACTATTTAACTCAGGACATCTTGCAGAGCCAATGAACTGAGTAGATTTTAGGGTCATGAGGTCAAAGATCAAAGGGTCATATATGTATATGAGAAATTGCTTGTAATCACGATATTCTGAGAACCTGTTAATGGATTACAATTGAATTTGAATTTGAAAAATTTCTTCTGTTTTGGTTTGTAAAATTGCTCTATGACGGAGGCAACATTTTCGACTGCGCGCAGTCAAAGTTCCATCTAGTTCGATCATTAAATTTGTTATGACTAACCTGTCAAATGAGTATATTATTGCGTTGTACTTGTTCCGTATCTCCGAGCAACCCTGCGCACGTACCCATTGTTTAAATTTTCTCAGCAGTAACAAAATTCGGTAATCAAGCAATATTGTATTGACAGTTGAAGTTCCCGGATGACAGAGCAATACGAAAACAATATTGATCTGTCATCCCGGTACTGCGCTAAAGATATTAGATACACTGATTTATTGTACCACTTGAAAGCCTTATATAGATAATAACGGGAAATACTAGGAAATAATGGAAAATACTGGGAAATACTCGTAGGCAAACGAATAATACTGTACAATGTGTAGTAAGCAATCATGGCTTTGATAGCAATATCTTTGTAAATTCCATTTTTAAATTAGACTCTGAATGTATTTTGATTGTCCTTACCGCTGATAGATTTTGACGAGTGTTACGTGAGACCGTGTCACAATGGAGGAACTTGTGATAATCTTCAAGATGCCTTCTCTTGTACGTGTATGCAGGGATGGACCGGACCTACATGTGAAGAAGGTAACTATTTATCATACTAATTTAGCATATAAGTAATTCTTGAACACAAGAATTAACCACTCCTTCAAAGGCAACATCTTCTGGAAAAAAGTTTTACTAAGTCTCTTTATAAAACAACGAGGAAAAAACGTGAAGACAGCTTCTGAATATCTGATTCTTTATGTTTCTGATCTATTAAATACATACATATATTAACAAGTTCAATTCATTCCTACCCCCTCCCTCTCGTTGTATGATAGCCCATCAATTGATGGTACCCCGATGACCCTACATCTGCTTTGGGTTTTATTACATCAGAGTCATGGGGTTAGGTTTATGGTAAGAGTTGTGATTGGGTCTAAGGTTGGATAGTAAATATAATAAGACCAAAGTTGGAAGATTGAATTAAGGTTGGAGTTTTGCCCTGGGTACGGCTTGAACAGCGGGACAAATATACTATCGCCGGAGCATGGAACGTAAATTGGCTACCCCAATACCCGGAGCCCTAGCAGCAATTTTTGTTTGTTTTGTGAATAATATTGATGCCTGTAAAGCTATCCTTTTCTTCCTCTTCTCCTTCTCTATCTTCTTCTTCTTCTTTTCCTGCTTCTTCCCTCTTCTTCTTTTTTAAAATTCTTTTTCTTCCTATTTTTCTTTTTTTTTCTTCCTATTTTTTCTTATTCTTTTTCTCATAGTTCTTCTTCAAATGTCCCTAAAACCCTCTTCTTATTATTATTCCTCCTCTTCTTGTTCTTGTTCGTCTTGTTCGTCTTCTTCTTTTTTAACTTCCTTCTTATTCCTCCTCGACATCTGTTTCTTCTTCAAATGTACCTGAAATCTTTTTCTTTTTCTTCATTTTTTTTCTTCTTCATTTTCTCTGGTTTTACTTCTTCTTCTTCTCCTGTTTGGCTTCTTCTTCTTCTTGTTTTGGTCTTAGGGTTAAAGTTTCACTTGGATGTTGCCTCTATGTAAATTAGTTATGATTTTGAGTTCAATGTCAACATGGTTAATGTTCTGTCATGTGTACGAAATTGAGAACAGAGAATTGTCACTGAAACATGGATCATACATTCGTTACCCCAATACTCAGGAGAGCCTTGAAAGCACTTTTTGAATATTTATTTCTCGTAATAACATTTTCCTCTTCTTTTCTTCTTCTTCTTCTTCCTCTTCTTCTTCGTCTTCTTCTTCTTTTCTTCTTCTTCTTCTTCTTTTTCTTCTTCTTCTCCTTCTTCTTCTCCTTTTTCCTCTTCTTTCTTCTTCCTCTTTTTCTGCTTTTTCTCTTCCTCTTCTTTTCTTTTTCTTCCTCTCCTTGTTCTTGTTCCTCTTTTTCTTCTTCTTTTGTTCCTCTTTTTCTTTTTCTTCTTCTTTTTCTTCCTCTTCTTCTTCTTCTTCTTTTTCCTCTTCCTTCTTCTTCCTCTTTTTCTGCTTTTTCTCTTCCTCCTCTTTTCTTTTGTTTCCTCTCCTTGTTCTTGTTCTTGTTCCTCTTTTCCTCTTCCTCTTCTTCCTCTTCTTCTTCTTCTTTTTCCTCTTCCTTCTTCATCTTCCTCTTTTTCTGCTTTTTCTCTTCCTCCTCTTTTCTTTTGTTTCCTCTCCTTGTTCTTGTTCTTGTTCTTGTTCCTCTTTACCTCTTCCTCTTCTTCCTCTTTTTCTTCTTCTTCTTCTTCTTCCTCTTTTTCTTCATTCTTTGTATTGCATTCTAGATGTGGATCCGTGTACCCTGGGTCATAACTGTAGTCAGAGATGCATCGATAATGGCATGGGTATGGGATATAGCTGTGCCTGTTATCAAGGCTATCAACTTCAGCCAGACGGAACATCGTGTCAAGGTAGTAGTCTTATGAAATTGATGTTTAAAAACCTGGTTTTGGATGTTCAAAATATGTAATACTTTGGACGAATCATCCATATTGATATTGATCAAGCTAAAGGGGAATCCAACCCTTGTAATTGGTTCATTAGTATAAAGGCAGAAATAAAAAAAGACAAACTGATTGGCGAAAGTTTGAAATAAATAGGACAAATAATAAGGTTGTTTGACTGTCTGGAATATGAGATCAATCGATGCAAATATCAAATTGGAAATTTTGTCAGTCGATTGTGAAATAATCAAACTTCCCTGTTTGTTGTGTAGGCCTTTATCATAATTTCTGTTTTCTCCCAATTGCTTTCTCCCTTGAGGCAGTACTAAAAGATATTATGGATAATACATTATTAAAGGTCTCCTTAAAATAAAAGACCCTCCAGAGTTACGAAAAAATGCCATTTGAGTCATTTGTGTGTTGGAACAAATGGGATAGTTGTCCGGAACTACATCACAGAAACATTGCTGATTCAGCCAATTGGAAGTTGAGTTCTCATACGTATAGTGATTACATCTTTCCAAAATACATAACTTTCTTATCCTTGCCCGGTTTGGTTCAAACTTGCACCAGTCTGCTTCACCGGTTTCCTGCTTAAATTCAGAGTTGTATGCTATTTTCCTTTAACCTTGTAATCACTGCAAGACTTACCGGTAAGTTTTGTTTTGTTTGTTTGATTAGTGATAGCATTGTGAGTACTCCCAGTTTTTACCGCGAATATATTCAACCTGCATGCAACTTGAAGTTACAGAAACATGAGAATTACGTAAAAACTGTGACTCATTATTTACCCCTTCAGCAAATAAAATAGTAACAGCATATAAATAATTTTAAGTGTATACTATCGACTCTGTAAATGAAAGTAGCAGAGACGTAAGAATTGTGTGAAAACCTTGTCCTAATGCCTAGGTCACATTTGCCGCGGTGGCTGTGTGGTCTAAAGTATTTACGGCCAATAGCAATTATATATAGGACCGCTGCAGCATTTCCACGGTCACATATGTTAGGGTAGCCGCACGGCGTATTTTGAGTTTGTGAAATCTGCGGCTGCCGTACGTCCTTCAAAGTGATGACCCAAGGTGGCCTCCAGGCGTCCCTGCGGCGGCCGTAGCGTTTTGACAAATACTAGGACAGACGCAAGGTAGCCGAAGGGGGACCATACAGCGACTGTGCGGCCACACTGATTCTACCACTTCACCCTTGGAGTATATAAAACGCAAGGCTACCGTACGCCTGACTTCTTATCGCTACTGCGAACCTAGAAATGAAAACAGCAATAACTCAGCGTTATAATCCCACTGCGACCCGTACGCCCTGTAAAGATAGGGATACGCCCTGGGGTGACCCTGAGGCCTTGAGGCCACCGCAGATTGTCAGCGGCCGCCGCAAGATTATGCCTAGGTCACATTTGCTCTACGGCTAGGATACGGCGGCCATACGCCCCCGAAATTGAGAGACACTTGCGGCGGCCGGGTGGCCTCAAGGTCACTCAGGGCGTATCCCTATCTTTACAGGCCGTACGGGTCACCATAGGATTATATCGCGGAGTTATAACTGTTTTCATTTCTAGGTTCGCCGTAGCAATTACGCACGCCGTAGCCATGCAATAGAGCGGTTTAACGGCGACCGTACATCGGGCTTGCGTTTATGGTATTGCGTTTATTGCGTTTATACACTTCAGGGGGTGAAGCAGTAGCTTCGGTCTAGCCGCACGGTCGCCATATAGTCCCCCTTTCGGCCGCCTTGTGGACACCTTGCGGTTTTCTTGCGTCTCCCTTAGTATTTGTCAAAAAGCTACGGTCGCCACAGGGACGACCTAAGGCGACAGTGCGTCATCGCTGCAAAGGCCGTACGGCAGCCGCACATTCTCCACACATTCAAAATACGCCGTGCGGCTACCCTAACATATGTGACTGCAACCGTTTGTGACCGTGGGAATGCTGCGGCAAATGCGACCTAGGCATAATGTTCAGTCGATATTACGGCGACTCTTTTTCCATTTGTAATTTTTCAGACGTGGACGAATGTGTTGTAGTTCGTGACTGCGGTCAAGAATGCTCAAACACTGAAGGCAGCTACATCTGTTCGTGCAATGATGGATACAGTCTTGATATCGATATGAGGACATGTAACGGTACAAATACACAAGTGGCACATCCTCAAGGGTACAGGGGCACATTCACCCCTCTCCTCCTCCCCCTCCTCCTAATCGGATATCCAAAAGATTATGAATGAAATGAAATGAAGGAGATAGATAGGAAATAGAGTTGGAGATTTAAAACAAAATAATTGACACAATAAAATCTCATATAAAAGTTACATTTATTAAATAAAATTCCTCCAAATGCACTTCATTGCCCATAAATGTAAATGTATTTCACATTTCATTCAACATTTCCATTGATACAATACATAAGAGTTTTTAAAGTGAGGTCTGAAAGATACTAAGTGGCTTAATCACAAGAGAATTATATGCAATTATGAAGTATAATTCTTTCTATTCTGTTAAAAAATCACTAGCACACAAATACAAGTCACAATATGAAAGCATGCTGTGATTTACAATGTACATGTATATTGTGAAATTTATTTTTTCATTTTCATTTCATTTTTTTCCAGGAATTGATGAATGTTTGTCAAATCCATGTTTTCATGGAGCATGCACTGACCTGCTCAACTCCTATACCTGTACTTGCTCGCCTGGTTGGCTTGGCTTCCAATGTAATAATGGTAATGACTTCATAAGTGCTATACCTGCAAGTCATAATTTGTTGCACTTTGTCTCTTTAAAAATACTGAACAACCGACCTGGTAAAATACAGCTCTCACTGTAATTGCTCCTTGAACGATGCACTGTATGTTGTTGTTAATTATATGTTGAGATCATGTGTTAAGCTTATTATGCCCAATGATTTATTTTTTGTTATATCCATCGATGTAAAGAAATAATACATTTCACGCACTAGTGTTTTTCGGACGCGGTTCATGTAAAACCATGTTATCAATTACCCATCGAATAGAATATTGTCAACAATTTTTGCCAACGCATTCATATGTTAAGATGTTCTCTAGATTTCCCAGGTGAATTAATATTCCCAACTTAAGGCTTTCGGTATAAAATTTGGCAGCTTTGGTGGTGAGGTGTATAGACGAGCTGTGTAAAAGAATTGTATGAACTTCTATTGAAAAAAACAAAAGTCTTGTTATCAGTCTTTTTTTCTTTACAACTTTCTAACCTTTCTTCCTTCATTCCTTTAGATATCGGGTTCTTTGACAAAATAATGTTTTTATCAAAAATTACAAGATAGTGTAACCTAACCTAGCATCCCAGTACACCGACAGCCCAGTAGGCAGTAGGAGTAGACGGACATCCAAACGAGACAGACAGCCCACCGAGACCGACAGTTCACGAGACTGAATGTTGGGTTCATGGAGCCTCAGATTACTTTACAAAAGTCTTGTGAGCTGTCGTTCTCACAGGTTGACAGCTTGCAGCCTTTATTTAAGCTTTTAATTGTGATAATGTGATAATGTCCGACACCAATTCATTTAAAGAGTAGGATAAGAACATAGGACTAAAACCCTCTGTTATTGGCATCATTTTGTGTCTGTTTTGATTTTGCAGATATTGACGAATGTAGTTCAGCAGACATGAATGCATGTAGTCAGAATTGTACCAACACTGCCGGTTCATACGACTGTTCCTGTACAGCAGGCTATGAGCTTCATCATGATGGCAAAACGTGTAACGGTAAGTAAAGTCCAAGCTAGAATTTGTTGGTAATTTGCTGTCCAAACGTTACAAACTTTAGTATATTGTTATGGAAATAATGTGACATCATGTCATCCGTTCGAAGGTTTATTAGGACTATTGACGTATTGCCAAAGATCAGACAAAGAAAGTCTAGGATGTTGTCGGTATCAAGCCGTGGTAACAACTGGCCATATGCGCCTCTCTAGCTCTGTATCTGCTTTACACCGTGTTTGCAGAAAATCCTTGTATCGGATATTTGTTGAAATTTCGGCCGCCGCAATTGGTTTGGGTTCTGAAAAAGTCAATTTTAATTCATAAGACCCTAGGTCAGTCGCATCGCAAACGCAAGGCCACCGTACACCCGACGTATAGTCGCTGTGGAACCGCTTTACGGCATGGCTGAGGCTACGATACCCCCAAAATCGCACGAAGGATCGTAGACCATTTTTCATTAATCCTCATTACTGATTCTCTTGGAGAGGACTTAAAGCCGTCGTTCTCCTGGTTGCTTACTTACACGCTTCTCAATGCTTTCTTAACAATCAGGTAAAAAAAAACATCAAAACATAAAGATACTCACTTTATAGAGGTGTCATTGTCGAGTGGATATGTCACCGGACTGTCGATCACAAGGTCCGCGGTTCGAATCCGGCCGCGGCACTAATGTCCTTTGGCAAGACATTGATCTACATGTACATTTGCCACACTCAACCCATGTGATGTAAATGGGTACCTGGCAGGAATTAATTCCTTGAAATGCTAGAGCGCCGTAATGGCAGCCGTGGTAAATCCAGGGTAATAATCGGGAGCGCCAAGAGTGTCAAGTCTGACAGACCTGAGCGCTATACAAGAACCCACTATTATTTTTTATTACTATTATTATAGCTTGTCATGTTTTCTTTTATTGACACCTCGATCAATAAAATCTAACCATGGACATCTTTCAGCTATACTGTATTATATAGAAGCACTTCGGCAAAATCCCCTCTAGCCCCATCTCAGGTCAGCTCTAGCAGTATGGTACCGTAAATCTCAGCTTCCCTAGCTGCATTGTTGGTTCTCGCATTGGGTTCTCTGCAAAGTGGAAGTTAAGTATTGTGTTATGCTTCTTCACTGGAGGGCTTCAAGGGAGCGCTTCCACCAAGCATCTAGACCAAGAACTAGATAGTTTATTCCTCAGCACTACATCCTGACTTATGGATCCTGCTGAGTATCGTCGTAGAAGTAGAAGTATGCACTTTTGCCAATTTGACGTAGAAATGGCGTTGTGCAATACACTGTATGCAAGGGCAGGAAGTCCATCAGTTCAGTATTGTGTCAACAGCGGGATTCTTTCATAGTTTTGTAAAATGTGCTTCTGTATACCGAAGTTTGTTTGTTTTACATAACTAATCAAATTAAGGTTTAACTGATCAAATGGCCACCATTCAAACTATATGTATTCACATACAAGATGAAATTTACTACAGACCATCATTCTTTTTTCCCCTGTTTTTAAGGTCAAAGCTATATTATCCTTGATTGAATTTGGATGACGACTGATCAAATTAAAGTAGATGTTTTTCAACAATCAGAGGTTCCCTGTTATAAAATATATTCCAGCATTTTTACTTGGTGTATATTAAAGTAGATATTCATTGATTCTAAAAACTAACTTTATTTTCATTGTTGCAAAGTTGAACCTTTGATTCGACAAGGTTATCAAAATTCAATGCTTGGAAACATTCGAAGTAACGATTATTATAAATTACAAATCGCTTAAATGAAGCCCCGGCATAGCACCTGAAGAGCTCTCTGAACGCTGCTGAGATGTGTGAGATCACAGTATGGACATGACTTGCACAAGCAGACGATGTCCCATGACATCTTACACATTTTCAGTGCCTGTGTTTTCATCTTTTCCCGAGTTCTTTCTCTTACTTCACTACCGTCAGGCTAAATGTATAATCTATTGCCTCACTCTAAACCCCGCGCATGGCTTTATTTTGAAGAAAAATACAGCGATACAAAAATAAAGGAATCTGTCGCTTGTAAACAAAATAAGATGCCATTGTATATGCAGCTGCACACACCGGGGTATGTTCTGCGTTTCAAGAGGGAACAAATGCCGTCCTTAATATCATTCCGGGGGGTTTTCAATTTGAAAGTCTGGTTTCTTTGATTGTTAGTTAACCCCTATCCTGTGTATTTACGAGCAAAAGATTTTAGTTATTAAACCGCTTAGAGGCAATTTTGCAATTTGCGGTATACAAATATCTTATTATTATTATTATTATTAGATTTAGGTCATATCCCCTTTTGAATGGTTTGACATGCCATTACATTTATATACACTAAACTCATTATAATTTGAGAAATAATAGCTTTGCAATTATGTTCATTCTCTATGGGATGTCGTCTGCTTGGGCAGTGTTGGTCCATATAGTGACGTCATTAAAACATCGTTATTTTTCCGGCAAATCTCTCGTATATCCCAGCTGCTATGGAGGTGGTTGTATTTGTATTTTTATAAATCACCCGATATGTAGTTGACCTAAAACTTGTACGATGGCCATCTGTTTCTAGTGATACATTAGTTGAAATATTTGTGATCTTCTTTGAATTTCACCTTTAAAGGGGCATGAATCAGAAATTCCTTGTTTATTTACAGTGTACAGTGATAACATAGACTTGGCTGGTCTAAATTCATATTCATTGGAAATTTATTAAAAATGCCCAAGATTCGCACCCTATGATAACTACCGGTACATTTAATCACGGATAACCTTCACAACTAAGTTGGATGAACATTTGTTTTGTTTATTATAGGTAAGAAATATATGGTAAATTGGTGAAGGTACAAAATTCATATTCCAGCGGGCGATTCTTAAACGTCAACGCAGGACTTATTTCGGTATTGCAGGTCAGTCATTTTCCTCCAAAGGCGACTCTCTGATTGAGGTGAAATGTTTGTTTAACTTCTCAAATGGATGGCATGTTTTTCTTTCATGTTTCACTACTAGATATCAACGAATGCCTGTTTACCCATGACTGTACTCACATCTGTAACAACACCGTTGGTGCTTATTTATGTTCTTGTTACCCGGGCTATTCTTTGCATGTTGATGGATTTAGATGCATAGGTAAGCCTAATACAATACAAATTATTATGGAATGTGAGTGTTAGACCCGTCTTGATTTGTTAATAATAAAAATGGCATGTCTATATAAAGTGTATATTTTGTAGAGTACCTTGAAACATTGTAGATACATTAAATGCTATATTAATCTAGGATATTACTGTTTTTAATATTTACTATAATTGGTTTCATTGTTATTATTATAATTACTATTATCATTATTCTTATTTTATCACCTGACAAAGTGTTGCAGCCGCGCACGAAACGTCGGGATCTTTAGATCCCTTGTTGACCATACATTGCGAGACAAACGATTGTCACTAGCGATATTATTTTCAATATTATTCTTATTATTTGTATATTAAACGTACACTGTCGCTCATAAAGTTGGAATATTGTTGTTTTACCCCAATTTATGGAATTATTAAAAAAATAATTTAAAAATAATAGATCTAGATAATAGTATACATTCTCTGATTTTATTGAATGATAATTTGACAATGTGTGTTTTGCGTGACTGCTAAAACATGTGTATGCTACTGTGCTTATCAACTAGGGGACCTACGCCCTTAAGTCATAAATGACAGTAATGAGGATTAATTCCCCACAAAAGGGCACTAATATAGCACATCGACACGGTTTTGATCCTGGGGCCTCACAGTTACGAGGCCCTTGCTTTGTCACTGAACCATGACTGTACGCAGCGGGGGCTAGGGTAGGGAGCAGTGTCCATAAATATAAAAAAATAAAAATATGCAATAAATTTTCAATAATTTATTGCATTTTACCCCGGTTCCCAACATTAAAAAAATCCTCTGTGTGTCCATGCCTTGAGCCATAATGCATGTCATAAACTGGACGTCATAAAAAACTGGAATATTAACCCTAAACCTAACCCCTTAAACTAATGACTAATGAAAAAACCTTTTGTTTCTTGGGAGGCCTTTAAGTTTCCTCTGCCTGCAAACGTACGTAAAGGGCAGTACATCTATTTTTCAATCGTTAACAGGACACGAAAACGTCCTGCTAATGACCATGTCAACTAAATGACTCATTTTTTCACTACATATGTCCGTCTAATGACGCTGTAAGCTAAATATAAATATATTTAAATATTAGGAAATAACGTGTACAACTTTAATAACTTGCGTGGAAATAAATTCAAAGCCAACATCAGACCTTCATTTCTAAGGAGCGCGATCGCGCCGGCGCTCCTACAGCGCTCCTAAAAAATAATCAGGAGAGTTGTTTACAGCGCTCCTTGGTTTCAATGTTTTCCTTCAGTTAAAAATCCCAAGTGTTTGCCGTGAAAATGCGCCCATAAATTACAGGGCTGCCAACCTTTGGAAAGAGTTTGGATTGAGACATTGCGAGGGAGCGAAGCGACCAAGCCCGAGGGGGGATGGTGTGGAAGGGGGGTGTCCCTTCCACGGTAGGGAGCTTTTACAATTTTGCAATTGAAATGGTGCAATCTGGTGCATATTTTAACCCTGATTCCACAAATACATAAGGCAGGATTCAAATAGGTTAATTGATTTCATGAAGTACACTGACCTTGAAAAAATACAAACTTCCACATTTGTAAGTGCATTATTCCAAATCAACTGTCTTTATAAGCTTAGCAGTTGAACCTCAGACACAGTCACACTCTCAACACACTCTTTCTGGAAAAAAATTAAATCAAAATTTCGTTCTCAATAGAATACACAGAACATAGTTAATATAACTGCCATATCAATAATATATACAAGCACCCTTCCAAAATCATTCTTACTCTCGTATAAACGATCGAAACCATGAATTTCAATATTTCAAGACAAGAGTTTAAACTCACCTGTACCGGCTGAAGCCTGAAGTACTGTATATGGCCGATCTGGTCTTAGAGGGCTAAAGAGGACGGCCCAGGCCCATTATCCGATCGCAAACACTGAGCCACCCGGGCCGGGCCGGGCTGGGGGCCGGGCGCGATGTACAGCGATGACAGGCCATGGCATCGACACTCGCTTGTCGTGTCTCGCACAAAAACCCCGCTTCATAGTAAAGTGACGACGTCACTCGCACACGCAGGATAAGCCAATCGCAATTCACTATCTTGTCTTTGCGCGGCAAACCGAAACCAATTTGCATTGATGGTTTAGCTTTGCGCATGTGTGGTTAAAAAAATGTTGGAACTTTCGGCAGGGATATTGAATATCCGATATAATAGACTTTTTTTTTTTAGTTTCTATTTTCGGGGTTCAGCGTGAGAGTTCCTATGATCAGCGTGAGAGCTTGAGAATGGGGTGAATTGCGTGAGACTCACGCAGATTGCGTGAGAGTTGGCAGCCCTGAAATTATTAGAACAGAAAAAATACACGAATGATTCGTAATGGGCGCATTTTCACGGAAACACATGCGCCTTATAAAAGCACTAAATACGAAGATAGTAGAGAGCTCGCGCGGCAAACTGTTCGTGATTCGGGATCACGAACAGTTTTCCTCGCACGAGCTCTCTACTAGCTTTGTATTTAGTGCTTTAATAAGGCGCAAGTGTTTCGTGAAAATGCGCCCTTATATAGGCTATCGCACGTGCAGACCATGCGATCGCTAAAATGCTGTGGCGCACGCACGTACGTACGTACTTTGTATCGAAGGATCAAGAAAACAAATCGTCAAATGGAGAAATAAACAAGCATTCAAATAGTCATTAGAGATCTGTCGAGGTTTGTTTGTAGATCTAGTTTATTATTTCATCTCAAATAGAATTTATAATTCTCTTATTGATAAGTTAAGAACACCTACGATGTTCTCGATCGTAGTTACTCTAATTTTGCTAGCAGCCGACCCAGCGTTGTTGTGGCAGAAAGCTAGCCGGCCAGCTTCCCATGACAAACCTTTCGAGTCCCCGTAAAATTGCGCGCGCTGCGACTCTCCGAAAGTGCGTTGGTCTTGTTGACAAACTCTAGCCCGCTAGGATCCCACGACGGACCATTCGTGGTATGGTGAGAGTGTGTGTGCGAGGTACGATTTTGGTTTCGAGAACGCACGTTACACAACTTTTTAGTACGAATATTTGGTCAGTTTTCTTCTTATTTCTTTGGTTATACAACAATTAAAAAGATAATTTCTTCAAATTTGCTCCTACTGCCGAGAGTGTGGCAGAAGGTTGGTGTGTCTATTCACCTAACAAGTTAGATCTAGAGTCTACTGTTTAATTACTCACCAGAAATTAGCTCCAACACCGGCGCCGGTGTTGGAGCTTCCTGGAGTTACTGTTTAATGTGCAAGTTGAAGTTCTTAATCAATCTTCCTGTTGATCTTGTTAAGATTAAAAAGTTATTAAATTGATCGTAGACCCTATTCACAATATGAAATTAACTTCTTTGCACTTATTTAAGTTGTGTAATTAGTTGTCATCTGTTTTTTGGAAAATTGCCCCTGGTTCTTAAGAAATTGCCCCTTGCTCTGGTAAATCCCCGCGGGCAAGGGGCAACTTTTAAAAATAAATTGCCCCTTGCTCCTGGCTGCTTAATCTAAGGCATGAGATATTTATTATTGCTGTCGTTCCGATGCAGGATCCTGCAATACGCGCTCCAGAACGATCGGCGCAATGATCAGTGACAGGAGTACAAATATTATACAACACTGCGCCAGAACGCGTCGGCGTGATAATCTTCCGACTGCAGTAGGATGAATTATATACGCGCAGCGCTGGCAAGCGTTTAAGCCGGTACACTGTACATGCGCACGACACAAAATTATATATCGAGTGTCCCAACATTGACATTTCTATATTATAAACAAGTCGGAGTTAAAATAACTTCTACCACAGCTGTGCGTGTGTTTATAAACATGACATTTACAAATAATTTCTACGTACAATCGTGCGTTTGTTTATAAACATGACGGAGTTAAAATAATTTCTACTACAACTGTTTGGTTGTTTTTGAACATGACAGAGTTAAAATAATTTCTACTACAACTGTTTGGTTGTTTTTAAACATGACGGAGTCAGTTAAAATAATTTCTCCTAAGACCGTGTATTTGTTTATATTACATGGCGGAGTTTAAATAACTTCTACTATAAATTATGTGCGTTTGTTTATGAGCATCACGGAGTTAATATAATTTCTACCACAATTGCATGTGAGTAATTTGTTTATAAACATGACATTTAATCATAATTTCTACTACAATCATGCGTTTGTTTATAAACATGATGGAGTTAAAATAATTTCTACTACAACTACCGGTATTTGGTCGTTAAACATGACGGAGTTTATAATTATTTCTTCTAAGACCGTGTGTTTGTTTATAAAAATGACAGAGTAAAATGAATTGTACTACCACCGCGCTTTTGTAAATGACAGAGTTAAAATAATTTCCACTACAACTGTGCGTTGGTTATAAACGCGACAAAATAATTTCTACTAAATGTACATCCGAACACACATGACGGAGTTATGATAGAATTTCTAGGTCATCACAACTGAACCCAACGCTATATCCACACACACAAAAACAACCACGTGTTCAGCTCATAGTCCAACACACTGGTTGGGCGTACCAGGGATCCCTGGGCTTACGTTGGTGGGCGGTGTTAATTGCAAGCCTGTGCCAATCGATAATCAGCTTTGAGACTAATTTCTTTAAAAGTTTATCCATTCAGAATGTTAAAGGAGTGCTACTGTATATCGTCTTCGACTCGAAAAGGGTCTTCTCATTGGCTAAATAATAATTTGCAAGTTTATTTTTTGAAAGCAAAATAATATTTGTTTTCAGTTGTCATTTATTCACCTGAGGTATTCCAAGTAGTATGAAGTCTGAATTGGCAGACTATACAAGCCCTTTCAGCTTCAGCTGGCTGGGGCGTGTCATATATCTTAGATAAGAACTGTCAAAACATGTCTGGGAAATGTAAAAAAAACTGTAACGTAACCCCTCTTACTTTTATGACAATGAGATTGCCTACAAGTATTAGGCTATGCTTGCTCTGTGCGTGGAGTGGTATGCGACAAATTTCTTCCAGCAAAGAGCCATCCAGGGAAGGGAGGGGGGGGGGGGGGGGGTATTTTGATGTGAAATATTTTCAATCAAAAGTCGCCACCACGTTCTACCTCATTTTCTTTTTCTTTCGCAATTTTTGGAATCCTTTCATTATAAATATATATTTTAAGTCATGACCTTTTTATATAGGTATGCAAATTTTATATTTTTGACGTAACCTCAAAGGGCGAGTTAAAAAGCACACAGCTATGATTACAATTTGGCAAATTGAAATTCATAATTACTATCATTTCGTCTACAACTAGTTCATCTAATAAACAAGGAATTACACCCAAGAGTCTGTTGGCCATTCCGATAGGCCATGATTTCTTGTCGAATATAGAGACTTTTTTGCGATCGGGTGGGGTTGGGGGGGGGGGGAGGAGGGGAACTGAATTCAGACAAGGATTAATAGTCGAGAATGGTACAACGAATCGTCTTCTTTCTCTTATAATGTATTGAAATGTCAAAGCTTCCGTGCGGGAGGGGGGGGGGGGTACTGAATTCAGACAAGACTAAGAGTCTAAAATGTTACAACGAATCGTCGTCTTTCTCTAATAATTTAATGAAATGTCAAAGCTTCCGCGCGGGAGGGGGGGGGGTACTGAATTCAGACAAGGATTACGAATCGTCTTCTTTCTCTAATAATTTAATGTTAACGCTTCCGAGCTGGAGGGGTGGGGGAACTGAATTTAGACAAGGATTAATAATCGAGAACGGTATACAATGAATCGTCTTCTTTCTCTAGTAATTTAATGAAATGTCAAAGCTTCCGCACGGGACGGGGGGGGGGGGGGGGTTGGGGCTGAATTCAGACAAGGATTAAGAGTCAAGAACGGTACTACGAATAGTCTTCTTTCTCTAATAATTTAATGAAATGTCAAAGCTTCCGCACGGGACGGGGGGGGGGGATTAAATTCAGACAAGGATTAATAATCGAGAACGGTATACAACGAATCGTCTTCTTTCGATAATAATTTAATGAAATGTCAAAGCTTCCACGCTTCGCGCTGGAGGGGAGGGGGGGACTGAATTCAGACAAGGATTAATAATCGAGAACGGTACAACGAATCGTCTTCTTTCGATAGTAATTTAATGAAATGTCAAAGCTTCCACGCTTCGCGCTGGAGGGGAGGGGGGACTGAATTTAGATAAGCATTAATAGTCGAGAACGGTACAACGAATCGTCTTCTTTCTCTAGTAATTTAATGAAACGTCAAAGCTTCCGCACGGAACGGGGGGGGGGGGGGCTGAATTCAGACAAGGATTAATAACCGAGAACGGTACAACGAATCGAGTTCTTTCTCTAATAATTTAATGACATGTCAAAGCTTCCACGCTTCGCACTGGAAGGGGGGGGGGAACTGAAATCAGACAAGGATTAATAGTCAAGAACGGTACAACGAATCGTCTTCTTTCTCTAGTAATTTAATGGCGTCAAAGCTTCCGCACGGAACGGGGGGGGGGGGGGCTGAATTCAGACAAGGATTAAGAGTCAAGAACGGTACTACGAATCGTCTTCTTTCTCTAAAAATGTAATGAAATGTCAAAGCTTCCGCATGGGACGGGGGGGGGGGGGGGGACTAAATTCAGACAAGGATTAAGAGTCTAAAATGTTACAACGAATCGTCGTCTTTCTCTAATAATTTAATGAAATGTCAAAGCTTCCACGCTTCGCCCTGGAGGGGGGGGGGAACTGAATTCAGACAAGGATTAATAATCGAGAACGGTATACAACGAATCGTCTTCTTTCGATAGTAATTTAATGAAATGTCAAAGCTTCCACGCTTCGCGCTGGAGGGGAGGGGGGGGGGGGACTGAATTTAGATAAGCATTTATAGTCAAGAACGGTACAACGAATTGTCTTCTTTCTCTATTAATTTAATGAAATGTCAAAGCTTCCGCACGGGACGAGAGGGGGGGGGGGGGGGGGGCTGAATTTAGATAAGCATTAATAGTCGAGAAATCGTCTTTTTTCTCTAATAATTTAAGGAAATGTCATATCTTCCGCGCGGGACGGGGGGGGGGGGTGGACTGAATTCAGACAAGGATCAAGAGTCAAGATTGGTACAACGAATTGTCTTCTTTCTCTAGTAATTTAATGAAATGTCAAAGCTTCCGCACGGGACGAGAGGGGGGGGGGGGGGGGGACTGAATTTAGACAAGGATTAAGAGTCAAGATCGTCTTCTTTCTCTAATAATTGAAGGAAATGTCATATCTTCCGCGCGGGACGGGGGGGGGGGGGGGGGGTGGACTGAATTCAGACAAGGATTAAGAGTCAAGATCGTCTTCTTTCTCTATTAATTTAATGAAATGTCAAAGCTTCCGCACGGGACGAGAGGGGGGGGGGGGGGGCTGAATTTAGATAAGCATTAATAGTCGAGAAATCGTCTTTTTTCTCTAATAATTTAAGGAAATGTCATATCTTCCGCGCGGGACGGGGGGGGGGTGGACTGAATTCAGACAAGGATCAAGAGTCAAGATTGGTACAACGAATTGTCTTCTTTCTCTAGTAATTTAATGAAATGTCAAAGCTTCCGCACGGGACGAGAGGGGGGGGGGGGGGACTGAATTTAGACAAGGATTAAGAGTCAAGATCGTCTTCTTTCTCTAATAATTGAAGGAAATGTCATATCTTCCGCGCGGGACGGGGGGGGGGGGGGTGGACTGAATTCAGACAAGGATTACGAGTCAAGATCGTCTTCTTTCTCTAATAATTTCATGAAATGTCAAAGCTTCCGCACGGGACGGGGGGGGGGGGGCTGAATTCAGACAAGGATTAATAATCGAGAACGGTACAACGAATCGAGTTCTTTCTCTAATAATTTAATGACATGTAAAAGCTTCTACGCTTCGCATTGGAGGGGGGGAACTGAAATCAGACAAGGATTAATAGTCGAGAACGGTACAACGAATCGTCTTCTTTCTCTAGTAATTTAATGAAACGTCAAATCTTCCGCACGGAACGGGGGGGGGGGGGGGATGAATTCAGACAAGGATTAATAATCGAGAACGGTACAACGAATCGAGTTCTTTCTCTAATAATTTAATGACATGTCAAAGCTTCCACGCTTCGCACTGGAAGGGGGGGGGGGGAACTGAAATCAGACAAGGATTAATAGTCGAGAACGGTACAACGAATCGTCTTCTTTCTCTAGTAATTTAATGGCGTCAAAGCTTCCGCTGAATTCAGACAAGGATTAAGAGTCAAGAACGGTACTACGAATCGTCTTCTTTTTCTAAAAATTTAATAATGTCAAAGCTTCCGCATGGGACGGGGGGGGGGGGGGGACTAAATTCAGACAAGGATTAAGAGTCAAGAACGGTACAACGAATCAAGTTCTTTCTCTAATAATTTAATGACATGTCAAAGCTTCCACGCTTCGCACTGGAGGGGGGGGGGGGGAACTGAAATCAGATAAGCATTAATAATCGAGAACGGTACAACGAATCGTTTTCTTTGTCTAATAATTTAATGAATATTTATTGTCACTAAACAGAGATCCATATTTGACTATTCATTAAAATACTGCAGAAAAGGGATTTAATTCTAAAATCACCACTGAGATATTATTCGCTATTATGAGTCATGACTGGTATCGTGATCTTAGCATTGCGAACTTAAGACTCCTCAGTCATATCGATCATAACAATTTTTAATAAAATTGCTGAATTTTATAATCAAAATTTTGTATCATTGCTTCAATTTTCGAAAAAAATAACCGACATGACATGACAAGTAGGGCCTAATTCAAACAGGCACATCACAACCACACAAACAAGCAACAAAATAGGCCTACACCGCGAATAGATCGAGGAGCTCGAAATGACTGTCTATATAATAGGAACACTAGACAAGATTAGTTTCGCATTATTACGATTAGAATTTTATAAAAAGAATCATGGGTATTAAATAAATAACTTGATACTTTATCGTCTTTATTAACAATTGATTTTCACATCTATCCCAATTTTGACTCTCGTAGACTTAATTTCCCCATCAATCTATTCTCTCGCTCTCTCCCTCCCTCCATCTTCCAAGTGTACCCCTTCCTCTCCCTCTCTCTTGTCTCCATCTTTCCTCATGTTTGTTTATCAACACCCAAGTAATTGCGCGCAGGGCGCGGCCTTTGTTCAAACAAAGTTCAAGGGTTCAAATGGGCGGCATTTTGTCTCCTCGCATTCAAATCTCAAAATAGAACTCCAGTTCAGAATTGCGCAATATACCTCTCAGCCAAACATAAAGAAAAGGTTTAATTTTTAATGGGTCAAGATTTACGTGCCGATACGTCTTTTTTACACGAGGTCGTGGACAGAAATGAGGTTAGATTTATCATGGAATGTGTTGATAAAACCCAAGCAATCTATAGCTTGAAATTAAATTGTGAGCAAATAAACTTCACTATTGTAAAACCCATCGATCTATAGCTTGTAATTAAAACTAATCAGGAATAATCTCAATCACATTGCTCTGCAATTCCAACGTTAGCTAGCTCGCTCACTCCATTTGGCTTGCGCCTATACCATGCGCGGAGATAGCCAACGTGGCTAGCTACGTAGCGGCCGCGCTGTGTCTTCAGCTAGCGCATCCTTTTATGATTGCTGTGCATGTGCGCACTGAAATTCGTCCTCCTGCGTCGCGATGATTTCAAACTAATAATTAAATTTGGAGACTGCAGTCAGGCAAAGTGCGCGTACCAAATTCGTCCTCTTGCGTCGCGACGATTTCAATTTGATAATTAAATTTGGAGACTGCAGTCAGGCAAAGTGCGCGTACCAAATCGGCGCCGATCGTTCCATGCAGGATCCTGCATCGGAACGACAGCAATAATAAATATCTCATGCCTAAGGCTTGGCTGTACCATAACACTCCCAGCACTGGAGTTTCCCGTGCGCGATTTAGTCCTCTGCAAAATGGCAGCACTGCCCCGGGGGAATCAAGTGTCCCTTTCCACATTTTTTAAGTGGGATATACACACCTCATTTTCCCACGAAACTATTACTACTGAAGGTGGGAAAACTCTCGTCACGCACGCGAGCTGTAATTCCTGCTCTAAATATTATTATTTTATTACAGCATTTGAACCCACACACAATAATACAAGGTAAAAACATCAATTTTCAAATTGAGCTCCTCACTCTTTCCAGGAGAGTTATTTGAGGAGCTCAATTTGAGCTCCTTGGCAAAACAAGGAGTGGGATTAATAGAGCTCCACCAAATTCTAGAAATGAAGGTCTGCAACATTATTCTTCATTTCCTTTTGCATTTTTATCTCTAGATATAGATGAATGTGCATCGTCACCATGTTATGAAAATGGAACCTGGACTTGTTATAACCTGGAAAACGCCTATGATTGTCTCTGTCATGTAGGATGGCGCGGCATGAATTGTGAACTTGGTAACTTATGTCAAGATTGAGTTACAGTGATATAAAATGTTCTTAAAGGTACATGTCCCATTTGCAGGCCCAAAAAATGAAAAGGTTAAATTCCAACAGCATTTGAAAGATAAGACTTATTTACTAATCGACTTAAGAGCTATAGAGCCAGTAAGTAATAGTCTGATTTTCAGACCATTGTACCGAATGGTCGTACGTTTTATGCTGCGCAATATTCAATCAATTTAATTTTGGCCATTACAAGGAGTGGGTTATTGATGTAGACAAATGCTCACGTACCCTTTACAGCTCATTTTATTTACCAAAGAAGAAAAAAAAACAGTCAGTCACTCAAAGTGAAGTCTAGCAAGTAAACGGGTTTCCTTGCATAATTTGAATATTAGGACACTGCTATCGTTTAAATTTCACAAATAGGACATTCATGATATATTCATAATTCCTGCAAAGTTCTACAGAATTTGATGTTGGCTGCAAAAAGGACATAGTATCTTTAAAGGGGTGGATTCAAATTTAACAGCGCCTTCAACGTCAATGTTTAAGCTGGCGGGTTGACATCGTTCAACCAGTGCGTCGCAAAAAAGATGCTAGCCTGATATTGAAATTATCAAAGTGGTCCAAACTGGGCAAGTCCTTTCCATGGGATTAATTTTCCGAAATCAGTACACATTTTTATATATTTTTTGTTTATGTTACATCAGTTTTCTGACTGAAATTTGGTTGGAATTTGGACATAAATCAATGTAAAATGTTATTTTTTGCAAAAATAACCAAAATGACAATGTTGTTGTTTCTAGCATCAGGGCACATGTTTACATACAATAGGCCCATCAAATCTCTGTTGCTAATAATAATGATAGGAACAAATTACCCCTGATCAAAATTGACGATAGATGATAATTTTGGCCAAAAAGTAGCCAAAACGACTAAATGTTGTGAGTAAGGTCAAATCTCCCCCACACAAAAAATATTATTAAATCCTCTTATCTCCTAGTGTATATATTTTGTCGACTTTTCCCATAAGGCGTCACTTGAAATTGTTTCAAGGACAAAATTTACTTTCAATAAAAGCAAAAAAATCAGACAAACCTATCAGAAAAAGTTTGAGCAACATCGGATAACTAATAAGAAAGTTATGAATTTTTGAAAAAGTATGTAAAACTATGGAACAATGAGAAGCACAACACAAATTGCCAAGATGGTTATTAGTTTGTCACGTCATGTCCTCACTATTTATCAATTGCTCTATATGGTTACTCCCATTAATTTCCCTTTTTATTCCCCAAAACTTGATTTTCCCGTGCCTTTGCCCAGGTTATATGATTTGTATCATAGTGCGTGCATGACATTTCATAAATATGTTATGAACTTTGAAGAATTTATACTATTTTCTGAATATTTTGTATTTTCATAATTATTGATTTTTATATAAATACTACTAGGTCGAGCGTACTCGCACTGATTTGACAAGCCTTTTACATTCAGTTCTATTCTCCATGTTCTTTGGGAGCTCCTGTCTTGGTAGACAGGTGTCTTTTTCTAATAAACTGGTCAATAACTGGTTTATATAAATAGTTTATCAAAATTCTAATTTTTCATGATTTAACTGAAGAAAATTACTCTATATTAGTGCATCCACACAAAAACATATTACTATTATTCTAACTTGGATGCTGGTGTAAAGAAATAAGATTCTTAAGGAGAAAATGAGAAAATTATATCATCAATATAAAGAAAATAATAAGTGGATAGTGAGGACATGACGTCACAGACTCATGAGTGAGATACCAATTTGTCTAGTGATTTTCAAAGTTTTTAATGTCATTAAAAAATCATAACTTTCTTATTATTTATCCGATTTTGCTCAGACTTTTTTTGATTGGTTAGTCTGATTTTTCTGCTTCTATTGAAAGTAAGTTATTTTTGGAGTGGACTTGGGCTTTATACACTGTTGTTGCTAGATGGCGCAGTGGACTGTTAATCCAACGTTAATCATGTGTTCTAATAAAACTGTGTAGCATATCAGGGTTATGAACATGTACTTTGAAAGTCTGATTGGATGAATCAAACTATTACAGAAATAGAGAAATGCATCATAATCTTGAATATAGTATGTATGAATCTTAAAGTTCATGAAAATTAATTTTGTTTAAATTATATTTCCATTGACTTGCAAACCACAGGCAGAAGCATATGCCACTCTGCCCCCCCCCCTTTTGGATACGCCATTTAAGTCACACATACGCTAGGCAAACAAAAAGAAAAGGGCAGATCAAGGAGATCGGGGGGGGGGGGGGGGGGGCTTCAGACCCCCTTTACTATTTCTTGTTAGACTTGATAAAAATTGGACCCTCCCCCATGTTCGAAATTCATGAAACCGCTCTTTGTATAATAGGCTTCCCTTTTGTTGATCTTGTCATTACTGTTGTTAGTGATATTTTCCCGTTGTTGATGTTGCTGTTATTGTTGCTGCTGTTGTACTGTTTATGCTGCTGCTGTCGTGTTTTGCTACTACTGTTTCTCTGGTGAGTTATGTTGTTGTTGTTAAATGTAATGCTTCCTGGGTGTAAGCCACAAATATGTTTAAATAATTGAAATTGTTGTTGTTGTTGTTGCTGTTATTGTTGATGCTGTTTCTCTGGTTAGTTCTGTTGTTGTTGCTGCTGTTGCTATTATTTTCTAATCATC